>VSMD01124521.1:0-30393 GCA_008750895.1 Mirza zaza
TTTATTACCCAGGCTAGAGTGAGTGCCGTGGCATCAGCCTAGCTCACAGCAACCTCAAACTCCTGGGCTCAAGCAATCCTGCTGCCTCAGCCTCCCAAGTAGCTGGGACTACAAGCATGTGCCACCATGCCCGGCTAATTTTTTCTATACATATTAGTTGGCCAATTAATTTCTTTCTATTTATAGTAGAGATGGGTTCTCGCTCTTGCTCAGGCTGGTCTGGAACTCCTGAGCTCAAACGATCCGCCCACCTCGGCCTCCCAGAGAGCTAGGATTACAGGCTTGAGCCACCGCGCCCGGCCTGTATCACTCTTTTTTTTCTTTTTCTTTTTTGAGACAGAGTCTTACTCTGTTGCCCGGGCTAGAGTGCTGTGGCATCAGCCTAACTCACAGGAACCTCAAACTCCTGGGTTCAAGTGATCCTCCTGCCTCAGCCTCCCGAGTAGCTGGGACTACAGGCATGCGCCACCATGCCCTGCTAATTTTTTCTATATATTTTTAGTTTTCCAGCTAATTTCTTTCTATTTTTAGTAGAGACAGTGTCTTGCTCTTGCTCAAGCTGGTCTCGAACTCCTGAGCTCAAACGATCCGCCCACCTCGGCCTCCCAGAGTGCTAGGATTACAGGCGTGAGCCACCGCGCCCAGCCTGTATCAGTCTTAATTGGCTTTTCAAGGAAACAAACTATATTTTTGCCATTAGTATTGAATTACAGGGTAAATTACACATTTTTCCCAATTAGTTACTCACTTTTGTATTCAAACACTCCGGAAAAGTGTTTCTGGATAAGGTACTTGCTTTCTGATCTTTTGAGCTAGAAGATGAATGAAGGAAAAATATTTCTAATTCCATCTTCTTAAATTTTATTTGCAACTTATGATGTATATATTACATCTCCTCGATTTTTATCTTTCTTTTTTTTTTTTTTTTAATAATGCCTTATAGTTTACTGGTGTTTAGGTAGGGCAAGGATGGGTTTTTTTTTTTTTAAACAAAGCCTATACAGGTTCATTCACCATGGGTTCCTTAAAGTATTTGTGTAATGCATGTAAATTAGCTATAGATGAGAACACTGTTTTGTAGCCTTTTAAAAATATATATGTATTTTTTCAAGGATTGGGCAGTCTCCTGAACCCCAGAACAGGTTTGGAGAGACTCCCATTATATAACCTTTGAATACTGGTAAACTTACGTCACAGAGATGCCTTTTAAAAATGTTTAATTGGCCAGGTGTGGTAGCTCACACCTGTAATCCTAGCACTCTGGAAGGCTGAGGCAGGGGGATCACTTGAGTCTAGGCATTGGAAACCAGGCTAGGCAATATAGAAAGACCTACAGAAGATTTTTTTTAATTAGCCATTATCATAAGGAAAAGGGCCACTAGCAAAATAAATAAGTAAATAAATAGATTAGCCAGGCATGGTGATGTGCACCTATAGTCCCAGCTACTCGGAAGGCTAATGCAGGAGGATCTCTTGAGGCCAGGAGTTTGAGGTTGAAGTGCGCTTTGATGATGCCACTGCACTCTAGCGAGGGCAACAGAGTGAGACCCTCTCTCAAAAAAAAAGTACAGTAAAAATATTTCATCTCTAATTTTCTCTTGAAATAATCTAAAGATTTTTTTTACATTTTTCCAGTTGATGAATAACAATTATGAGACTTCATGTGTGTAATTATTCTTTATTGTTACATCTTTATATTAATACTTAGAAGGTAATTAAAATTTTAAACTTTTCAGGACAGAATTTCTTGAATAAAGTTTAAAAAAATTAAGAACTCTGAAATTCTATACTTAATGAAACTCTACAGATAGCATTTGGAATTTGGGAATTGCTTTCCCCCAGATTTGTCATTGCTGCAAATGACATATTTAAGAAGCTGGCGGTGGGTGTAGGAGGTGTTTAGAGAGACAGGGTCTCACTCTGTTGTCCAGGCTGGAGTGCAGTGGAGTCGTCATAGTTCACTGTAACCTTGAATTCCTGGGCTCAAGAGATCATCCTGCTTCAGCCTCCCGAGTAGCTGGGCAAAGGTGCACGCCGCCACGCCCAGCTAATTTTTCTTACTTTTATAGAGATGAGCATCTTGGTACGTTGCATAGTCTGATCTCAAATTCCTGGCCTCACGCCATCCTCTGGCCTCAGCCTCTGAAAGTTCTGGGATAACAGGTATAAGCCACCACACCTGGCCCTGGGGTTCGGGAGGGGGATTTTAAGGCTAATGGTTTAAAAGTACTGTAGACGTCACTGTCCAGTAGAACTTTTTGTGACGATGGAAATGTGCTACAAAACTGCGCTAATACAGTAGCCACTGGCTATGTGTGGCTGTTGTAATTATTCACAAAGAAAATTTTTAAACCAGTGTCAGATTTTTACACGAATAAGAAAGGTTCAAAATTTTTGTCAAATCTTTTAAAACAAGTCGGTGCCTACAGAGTCTGGGGCAGTGGAGGGAAACGCAATGTGAGGGCGAGGGCAGCCTGTTAAGGGGCCGGCGAGGTGCGTGGGAGAGGCGGCTTTCGGAGACCCGTGGGGCTGAGAAGCTCACAAAGGCAGTTAGCACATCATCCGTTGCAGGTCCCAGAAAACATCCACTACCCTCAAAAACATTCAGTGAATATGTTGCCACATTTTTTTTTGGTTAAAATATTCTTGTGTACATTAATTCTTACAGCCTAGAAAATTTTTCCAGTGTATAAATAAAACTCGTTCAGTCTAAACTGGGTATTAAGAATATTAATGCCAGCTGTGGTGTTGGCAGTGGATGCACAGGTCATCCTAGCACTGGCTCTTTGCCCTACCTTTTCCTCTTCTAAGAGTTACATTTGTAGTTTGAAACATAACTGTTTGGGCTGGAGTGCTGGTGGCCCTTCGCCCTAAAATGTCATGCATTAGAACCACTCCACGTGCATACCATGTACATGGACGTGCCCAGAGTCACCTATGCTGGTGACTCCTGGCAGCTGTGCCTATCAGACTGCTGGAGTAGGGTTCCTGATACCAAAGCTGGGCTTGCTTCTCCACTGTCAGTCTCCCATGTGTCTGTGTCTGCTAACATGTTCTATGAAGAATGTGAGGAGCTATTTTGGGATTGTTTCTGTGTACGAGCTTAGCTTCTAAGGGATTTCAAGATTTGTTTCTTGAGAGAGGGCTGAAAGTCATGCCTTGCCAGAGCTGCCTTGAAAACACTCTGTTCTCAGCTCATTGCCATGTCCATGGTCACTAGAAGCAATGAACACATCCTATTGTGCTTTCTGATTCTTAACTTGTTTTTGATTTCCTTTGAAATTACTCTAGCTAGTAAGATCTTCCTAAAGTGCTGGGACACTTTGAAGGGAGTTCATTTTTCTACATAGTTTAGGTAATTTCATCTACGGGATTTTATAAAGCAAAGGTGGAGATCCTTGAGCACGGCCTGAGGGAACAAACTGAGTGGAGTGGCTCCTATGATTGGCTGAAATGATGGTCATTTGGCCCTGATGATAGAGCCCTGACCTTGCCAAGTAGCTTACACAGCCCCTCCCCCAGTCCCAATACAGTCTGTGCCCACAGGACATTGCTCCAGGGCAGTAGCATGGTGAGGTTAGCGAGATGCTGGCCTTGAGCTAAAGAGAGTGTGCGTAGGATTGAGTTGTTTCTGCCGATGCTTTTAAGTTGCCGTTTCAGGAAAACTTAGTGACTATTTTAAGCCTAAGTTCAAACTAGGTTTTAATATAATGTTTATAGCTATATTATATTATGAATTGAATGTTAAGTAATAACTTTATACTTATTTTTCCAAAACAATGGATGGTTTAAATGGAGTCCACTGTAGAGAATGGTAGCAGCATAAGTTAGGCATCGTAACCATCAAGAAAGCTCAGTTGAGGAGGCAGAGAGGAGCAATGGAGGGGTCACACATGGCAGTTGTACATGCTCCTTTTTCTTTCACTGTAGTTTCCACGGGCTCCCTTGCTCAGCAGTATGCGCACCCTAACGCCACCCTGCACCCACATACTCCACATCCTCAGCCTTCAGCCACCCCCACTGGACAGCAACAAAGCCAACATGGTGGAAGTCATCCTGCACCCAGCCCTGTTCAGGTAAGGAGAAACTCACAGATCCACATACAGTTGCCTCACTTCCTGGTTCTAGCCACTGAGTGCTTGTTTCAGGTGGCAGATACCATGTCACCAGCACACATAGCACGTCCACCTCATGTAGTCAGATACGACTATGCCCCTGGGGTGGTGGTGGTGGCTTTTTTTTTTTTTAATCACATTAGGATACATGTTGATAATATGATTGGATAAACTCTGGAAATGTTTATTAATGAAAAATCTATGGCCAGGCACGGTGGCTCACGCCTGTAATCCTAGCACTCTGGGAGGCCGAGGCAGGCGATTGCTCCAGGTCTGGAGTTCGAAACCAGCCTGAGCAAGAGCAAAACCCCGTCTCTACTAAAAATAGAAACTAATTGGCCAACTAATACATATAGAAAAAATCAGCCGGGCATGGTGGTGCATGCCTGTAGTCCCAGCTACTCGGGAGGCTGAGGCTGGAGGATTGCTTGAGCCCAGGAGTTTGAGGTTGCTGTGAGCTAGGCTGACGCCACGGCACCCACTCTAGCCTGGGCAACAAAGCAAGATTCTGTTTCCAAAAAAAAAAAAAGAAAAATCTAACATAAAGTTCATAGTTTAGCATAAAGCAAGTTCCTGTTTACTTGGGACTTTTTAATTTCATTCCTAAAGTTCTTGTGATGAGAAATTTTTTCCTTTTTTTTTTTTTTTGAGACAGAGTCTCACTTTTGTTGTCCAGGCTAGAGTGAGTGCCATGGCGTCAGCCTAGCTCACAGCAACCTCACACTCCTGGGCTCAAGCAATCCTCCTGCCTCAGCCTCCCAAGTAGCTGGGACTACAGGCATGTACCACCATGCCCGGCTAATTTTTTCTGTATAAGTTGGCCAATTAGTTTCTTTCTATTTATAGTAGAGAAAGGGTCTTGCTCTTGCTCAGGCTGGTTTTGAACTCTTGACCTGGAGCAATCCGCCCACCTCGGCCTCCCAGAGAGCTAGTATTACCGGTGTGAGCCACCGTGCCCGGCCGAGAATTTTTTTCCTATTAGCTTCTTTAGTCATACTTGTTAATGGAGACAGATAAGGATGTCTTTGACATCTGTTAGTTCCTGGGACAAGAGTGTTGTTTGACCTCTGCTTGGTTGGAGGCTTCAAACTGCCAGGCCGAGAATGGGGTTTCTGGACCCCAGAAAAGAATGTCTCTGGATAGGAGGCACCCCATCCATCCCTGCTCTTACCTCCCTGTGCATTCTCCTGTACCCCAGTGCCCCCATCTTAGGCCCACGTGCGCAAATCTCGGCTGTGTGTGCGACCTTTAGTCGCTTTTCACTAAAGATGTTTTTTTCTCAATTCTGTCCCGTTGCTCCGTCTCTGCGGTTCTTTGCAGCACCATCAGCACCAGGCGGCCCAGGCCCTCCATCTGGCCAGTCCGCAACAGCAGTCCGCCATCTACCACGCAGGGCTTGCGCCAACCCCACCTTCCATGACACCTGCCTCGAATACGCAGTCGCCACAGAATAGTTTCCCCACAGCACAGCAGACCGTCTTCACGATCCACCCTTCTCACGTCCAGCCGGCATACACCAACCCACCCCACATGGCCCACGTACCTCAGGTAAACCAGCTTTAGCCAACTCTCTGTGAAGACCGAGTAGAATGTGAAGGTTATCAGATAAGCAGCTAAGAGCCAGATGCCGTCCCAGCTAGGAAACCCTGTGTGGTGCCATTTGCCTGTCTCCCCTTCCCTGCTCAAATACACGTGATCTGGCCCTAAATGAAAGTTTGTGTGGTTTTGTAATGGGACCAATGAAGTCGCTGATTGGTCAGTCCTTCAACGTTTCCCAACTAAGACCTTAAAATATCTTTGACTGTGGAATGCAGCCCAGCCCTTCTTTCCTTTCTGTGTCTGCTTTGCTATGTCTATATAGCTTCATTACTATATATATGTGTGCATATATATACACCCCTTCACACGTACACATGGAAGCCTGGCAGGGATGATGGCCCTCACAGTTTCTTAGCTCTCCAAGGTGACTACCCTGGGCCCGTCAGCTTGAATGTTAGTCACATGAGTTCCAGAGAAAATCTGTCCAATTGTTTTCCCTGATTATTCATACATCTGCTTTGACCTTATGTTGTATTTATCGAGAGGGCTTGGCCTTTTTGTACATTGGCGCAGTGCAACTAGAAGCTGGGCGCACCCAGGTGTTCCCATTTTCCTTAAAGAGCAGCCCTAGAAGCACTTTGGAGCTTACCTCCAGTGTACCCTTCTAAAGGTTGAAAGGTGTGGTTGCTGTCTGCATCAGCTGCTACAGGTCCAATGCAATCCAGGGTCAAGTTGGATTATGTTAATGAGGAGGAGAAGGAGCAGCACTGAAGCTGGGCTCTAATGCTGTCCTTGAGGCCCCCCCTGGGGCTGTTAAGGGTGAATTGGCTGTATGGAGATGTCTTTTTCTGCTACTTGCATAACAGAACTCTCTTAGGTGGGTCTAAGTGAGACCTGCCACACTGAATTCCATTTCCTGTCAAATGGTGCGCCAGTGAGGCTCTGGCAAGGTGTGGGCTAGAGATGCAGCTCAGTTGGATCTCTCTCTCTGAAGGCTACCTTGTAATTAGGGTTCCACAGTTCTGGGAAGTCTGGGCGTCCTCACCCTGCAAAGATTAAGTTCTGTGGTGTAGTGCACTGCAGTTGATTTGCTTCTGATAGTGGGGAGGGGAGCTGGTTTGGTCACTGTGTGCCAGCGTGGTTTGGTGGAATCAGTCATAAGAACTGGGGTCCTGTAGATGTCTAGCAGAGGCTGGTGGCTAAGTAAGTATGTGAACTTACATGTAAGTTGGGGTCCCTAAAACCTCACTGTGTTTTTTTGTGCTAAAAGAGCAAAAGGGTTAACACAGGGAAGCTGAGATGTGCCATGGGCCCACTTGAGTATGTAAGAGTAAAAACAGCATGTCATTTAAGGCTTACCATGGTCTAGAAGAGTGCATAGTATGGGAGGCAGGAAACAAGAGCTCTTCCTGTCCCTGCTAAACCCCTGCAGAGCTGGGATCCAACTATTTGGACTGACTATAAAATCACCTTTTCCCAACTTGACAGACCAAGTCGAACTCGCTATCACTTGGTATAGGGACACTGGGCTGGCCCAAGTGATTTCTGATTACTCCTTCCCATCTCACTGGGGCCATTAACTGCAATCTCCTCCTCTTCCTGCTCCATCAGCATATCTTTTAGAGTCAAGAGTCTCTTCTTCCTGCCTGGTGAGCAGGCCGGAAGCAAAGGGAGAGGGGCCAATGAGGAGAGGTCTAAGTAACCCGTGCAATGGCATTTCAGAGTCCCTGCTATATTGTGATAATCTGCTTCCTATTTGAAAGGGATGTCATCTGCTAAACTACCTCAGGTCCCACATGGAAGCCAGATTCTGAAGCATCATCACATCTTGTGTCATTGAGAAAGCTATTCTTGGATCAGGGTCTGATCTTTATGAAGCCCTCGCTCCATACATAGAATGTAATGATCAGAAAGTTGATGCCCAGGACATTGCAGCCCTGACTTTCACCCAGGCTCGCTTGGTGCCTGCTCCCCTAACCTTGCAGGATGTGCCAAAAGATGAAACATGTCTGTAGGTCAATTGATGATCTACTAGGGAATGTCCCCAGAGAAGAGAACGGGGCCCTGAGGCCCTTGCCCCATCTCAAGAGTCCCAGCCCAGTGAAAGGAACACAGTTGACATGTTGTTTAAGCCGGAGATGTTGCCTGTATGCGTAAAAGAGCTCTCTGTTTCAGGCTCATGTACAGTCAGGAATGGTTCCTTCTCATCCAACTGCCCATGCGCCAATGATGCTAATGACGACACAGCCACCCGGCGGTCCCCAGGCCGCCCTCGCTCAAAGTGCACTACAGCCCATTCCAGTCTCGACAACAGCGCATTTCCCCTATATGACGCACCCTTCAGGTGAGGCGTGTGTGTGCAGGGGCCGCCGGGGCACCCAAAGCATTCTGCTGGCACAGGTCAAATGGCAGGCAGGATCAGCGCTTCACTCCCCGAATTTGAGAACTTAGCAAGCCCCATCCACTAGTGCTGTACAGGAGGGACTGTGCTGATCAGTTCAAGTCAGGGCCCGAGGCTTCCAGGAGCCGAGTCTTTGCGTGTTCTGATGGTATACAGGATTTGGCTTGATGAGAAGCAGCAGCATTTTGTGTAGCTGATGCATGCCTAGGACTCAGTTGGCCTTCCTTGTTATGATAGGCTGGACAGGGCAGTGTTTCCTTCCTGAGTCCCAGCAGTCTGACACGTGGGGGGTTATGACCACGGCAGAGTGATTATAGCTGTGGAGAAGACGACTGCTGAGCAAGTGCTGTGTACGGATTGGCTTTGAGTGTAGCATCAGCTTCAGCCCATGCCCAGCCAGGGGAGAGCGCCCGGATCGCGCTCTACTTGATGGCTGCCACGGCGGTATTTCATAGTCTGACCTATTCCTCTGAAAGCAGTGCTGGTGCTTGGCTAGCATTGGGGGGGGTGTCATGGCCTTTTTCCTACCCCATGAGCAACAAGTCTTCTGGGAGTTTTATCTGGAGTGGTTTTACGTCTGACTGGTTTGTTTCTTCCCACTCACCCACCCACCCTCCCACCCCTCCCCCTCTTGGTGCAGATGGGAACAGGGAAGTGAACTGAATTTTGAGTCTTGCTCAGGTAGCACAAGGATAGTTTACAGTCATGTGCTGCAGAGACACTAGGCTCATGGGCGGTATTGCCAGTTTTCTGTTTAAATATTCACTTTTCTTTTTTACAGTACAAGCCCACCACCAACAGCAGTTGTAAGGCTGCGCTGGAGGAACCGAAAGGCCAAATTCCCTCCTCCCTTCTACTGCTTCTACCAACTGGAAGCACAGAAAACTAGAATTTCATTTATTTTGTTTTTAAAAAATATATGTTGATTTCTTGTAACATCCAATAGGAATGTTAACCGTTCACTTGCAGTGGAAGATATTTGGACCGAGTAGAGGCATTTAGGAACTTGTGGGCTATTCCATAATTCCATACGCTGTTTCAAAGTCCCGCAAGTACCCCAGCTCTGCTTGCCGAAACTGGAAGTTATTTATTTTTTAATGACCCTTGAAAGTCATGAACACATCAGCTAGCAACAGAAGTAACAAGAGTGATTCTTGCTGCTATTACTGCAAAAAAAAAAAAAAAAAAAAATCAAGACTCGGAACGCCCTTTTACTAAACTTGACAAAGGTTCAGTAAATTCTTACCGTCAAACTGACGGATTATTATTTATAAATCAAGTTTGATGAGATGATCACTGTCTACAGTGGTCAACTTTTAAGTTAAGGGAAAAACTTTTACTTTGTAGATAATATAAAATAAAAACTTAAAAAAAATTAAAAAATAAAAAAAGTTTTAAAAACTGATAAAGTTAGTGTGTGTTTGTATAAGCTACTTCCATTTTAGGATACTTAATATCACGGCAGGCGGGCGGAGGCGTGCTTTTTTAATATCCTCTAAGGTATTTGTCAAATTATTTTTCTTCTTCGCCTTCAGTTCTGGTTCAAGGTATCTCTAGAAAAAGACAAGACTGAGATATTCTTTGGTGGATTAGAGGTCTGCTTCAGGAGGAGGAAGGCTGGCCAAGGTTGGGCAGCACTGAAATCCCACGTCCTCAGGCTGACGCCGAATCTGTAAGCTTCCTTTTTAATATCTCCTGAACCAAAATGCTTGTCATTAGTTGTCCCAGTTCAGGCATCTGTCTTACCAGTAGGGGGCAGGAGACACTTTTTTTTTTTTAAACGGCAATACATCCAACTGGCAGAAAGGCTGCAGGGAGATTACAAAGCAGCTAACTCTCACAGACTCACAGGCACTCGCTCACGTTCCCCCACGGTGGGAGGGCGACAAAGGGAAAGCAAGTGTTTCAACAGGGTACAGACTTTGTAAAGACCATAGTCTTAATAGAGCCTTTAAATATTGTGGCAAAAATTAAGATTCTGAAAACTTTTAATTCACATATAGCAATTTGTACATTATAGCAAAATTTGCATTATTTAAGAATAAGTTACTTGTACAGTACATAAACAATACATAAAAATTTGCCAAATACCTTCTGCCTATAATGATACAAGATGAATCCACTTTTTGTTATCACAATGTGCTGCGTGTTCCAACTAAACACTGCATGTCAGATGTGTCCTTGTTAAGACGCAGTGGATAAGAGACTACCAAGTTCCTCTAGCCTGTGGGAGATGTTAGAGCTAACGTGACATTTGCAATAAGAGATTTAGCCCTGAATAAAAAAGCATGAAGGAATCTCAGGCAACCCTCAGGGAAGAGTTCAAGGCCTTGATTTTAGGTTAAGAAACTGTTATGTAAAAATAGTGTTCTCTGGCCCAAGATTTTAATGATCACTATTCCTTTTTCCTACACGGTCCAGAAATGATCAAAGGCAGAAGATTTATACCAGATAAAGCCATATGGATTGCTGGTCTAAAATTCAAGGCAGGTTAGTTGACTTAATTCTTTGGTGCTGGTGACTTGTTAGTTTGTAAAAGTTTTAAAAAGTCAGATGAAGGAAGTGATGGTGCTGGGAGCCGTCAAGCTGTACTTGTCTGTACTTAGCGCTAACTGGAGGGGTCGTGATGCACGCTGCCCGGTTTGGCACTGAGGTGTGGTTCTCAGTGGAAGTTGCTGGCGTGGCCCCATCGGGACTGGGAAGAGTGGTGGAACGTGCCTGTGGTGGGCTAGCTGCAGCCAGAGGGGGCCTACCCCACACCGTGGCCACCCCTTCATTGGCTGGATCTGCTCTAGCACAAAGAAAAGGCATTGGCTTAGTGTCACTTCTTCCCAGGGCCATGAGGGAGCTTTTTGTCAGAATGTGTTTATACTGTCCTGGTAACCTGGACATGTTGAGAAAGGAAGTAGTCTGGAGGTGAGCGGCCTCCAATTACCTGCCTCAGAATCTGAGCTTGTTCTTTGCAGCCAGTGGGTTACAGCTGTTAAATTTGCTGTACCTGGTGTGCGTCTTGGCACTACCTGAGAGAGAGATGAGAGGCTGCTAAGAAATGAGTGCCTCTGGCTCTGGCTTGAAGAGGTCATAGCCCAGATGTTTGAACTCTGGCTGGAGGGAGGGAACTTAATTGGTTCATTATCTACCCAGCCCCTTTCCTGTACAGACGGTAGGAAAATCTGGACTGGTGACTCATCAGTATTTTCTGTGATGAGCTTTCTCTTTTAAAAAAAGACATCCAGAATATTGCTTGCTTCTTTGGTTCATACTTCTTAGCATTCTTTTTCTAGAGAAATCGGCCTTAAAAATGGACCACAAATCTGGATCGGTGTTGCATCTGCTTCGTGGTTCATGATAGTCGTGTGGAGATGGCTACTTTGCCACCTCCCTGAAAACCCCCAGAAAATTCTAGAAGCAAAAGTCCGACCTCTTCAAGTACAGAGAATAACCCTCCCCCAGATAAGGCAGTCAGTTCTGTGACCTTTAGGCTCACGTTTCATTTTGGCCTGTGATGTATCCAAAATATTAAGCTGTGCTAAACTCCAGGTTTCCTAGAAGCCAGTGCAGTGAGGCTGGTGGCTGTACTGAATGGCTCTGCTGGCACCCAGGAGCAGCTGATTCTACTCTGTCACTGCCCCCCTTGTTTCTGAGCCTCCTCATGAAGGTTCTGGGAGGAGCCAGCCCCCCTATTAATTGTATCGCTTGTGAAAGGCAAGTATAGATGGAGATTTGACTTCAGGACCTCCCTGGATGGTGGAGATTGTGTGTGGCGGTGTGTGCATGGACACACATTCCCCATCAGATGAAGCAGTAACCAGCTGGAACAGAACACTGATTGTGGGCTATTAAAGGAGTTTCTCATTAGCTATGGCACCAGATTCCTGGCTTCCATTTTGGCCCAAAAATGAGCCTAAAACCCACTTGTGGGATAATTTAATAAGCCATTAGATGCTTGGAGGGCTCTGAGCCAGCGCTGTTGCTGAAGGATTTACTAGAAAGGGCCTAGGAGCCCTTCTTCCCTGTTTGCTTGTCCCTCCCCGCCCCCCAGTTAACTCTCACTGTAAAGCTGCTATAAACCACAATCCAGGTTTTTATTCATAAGGCACCAGGGTAGGACTGTTCCTTGCCACCCTCCTATTTCAGTAGTAGCCTGAATGTCCCTGAAGGGGTGGCACATTTTACTTCTCTACACTGAGGAAGGACAGTGGCTACTCAGCAGCAGGTGACTGTCCCCGAGGATACAAGAGACAAGGAAGCCAGGCATCCTGACTTCCTTGGCTCAGACCATGAACTAGTCCGGTAGGGTTTGCATAGCTGTCTGACTACAAAAATCGCACGGGTATCAGTGGGAACAGTGCAACGAAATAAGCAATGGTTTAGTTTTGAAACCTGAATCCTTTAAAAAAAAATTAATCTGAGGTAAATGTTTAAAATCATTTTTGACCTTTAGCTTTTGTCCCAAAGCTGAGAGTAGAAGCAGGACTAGGCGTGGTCATCTGTGGCAAGGATGCAGCGGCCCTGCCACATGGACTGAAGCGACGATGGGTGCGCTGTGTGAGAATCCAGGGCTTGTTAGTGTTTCGGGCTTCCTGGTGACCCCCCCTTCCCGTAGAAAGTCTGTCGTCAGCTGTGACAGTGTCAGTGAAAAAGAACAAGTTTCCACTGCCAGGTCCGGCCCTCACCCCACCCCGTCCTCTAAGAGTGAGGGGGACTGGTCTCAGGACCTGGGGCAGGAGCGAGCGGCTAACAAGAACTACATCTGTAAACAATGAGGAGAAAGCCAGGTGCGGGATAAAACTTACAGAAGGCCCTTTAACAGGCCTAATAGAAGGGGCACATCCAAACTGGAGCGAACAGTTAGTGTCCCTTAAATCTCTCTCTGGAAGGAAGGAAAGATCGTTACATTCACAAGTTCGCATCTCTGCTTGTGCTCGTCGGGGGCGTCTCTGGAGGCCTGGGACTCCCACCCGGTCAGAGAGGTGTGTACTGATTGTCTATGGCCCGCAGGTGGCTCCGGGAGGATGAGTCCATTTCGTAGTCTGAGTCCCGGGCTCGTCGTTCAGGCTCCGGCTCCAGGTGCCGCAGGCTGTTGGCCAGTTCCTCCGGCGAAGGCACCAGGTGGAAGATCTGCTCTGGCGGCGAGGACCGGCCCGGGACACCCTCTGGGCTGAGCCCCCGGGGACAGCCGGAAGAGCTAAGGTGGGGAAGGCCCAGCTCTGAATCCCAGCGAGGGAGGGAGAGAGGGAACAGGACAGTGTTGCAGGAACCTGGGACAAGTGACCGAGAGAGACCACGCTGTCAGTCTTGATGAAGCTCCCCACAGCCCTGGGTCTGCAGCAAGGTTTTACCCTCCACCCGCTTCCCCTGTGCCGGCCACCCCTGTAGAGAAGGGCATGAGGGTCACACCTGGTGGCTGGGAGACGACTACCACGTAGCTGGAAAGCCGGACGTCACAGGCGGCGCCGCACTCGAGCGGGATGGGCGAGCGCTGGAAGTGGTGGAGCATGTCCACGACCGAGGGGAAGTGCAGGTGCTGCACACGACACTGGCCCCGCTCCGTCAGCGACAGGCGCAGGTGCTGCGGGAGGAGAGCATGGTCGGCTCGGACTCTGCCCCGCAGGCCCTGGACTCGGTAGGGAGGCTGGCACCGGCCCTGTGCCCTGCCCTACCTTGGCTATGCCCTGGAAGTTGAACGTGAGCACGTACTCCCCGCGCCGCGTCTCGCTCTGCCGCACCAGGAACACTCCGTGAGCGTCCGGACCCTGCAGCTGCACCAGCTGGGCGGCCTTCACTCTGGAGATGGGGCCGTGGAACCAGGGGTAGCAGGACAGGAAGTGATCCGTTTTCTGGCAGGCAGGGTCCAGCAACCCCCCAGGAGAAGCACCTGGTAGAGAGAGGACGGGTGATGGTGACAGGTATCTGATGTCCTAGGCTGGGTTCCAGTGCACCCAAAGGACGATGACCTGGCCACTCACCTTGGTTCAGGGAATCTGTGCTGCCCCTTGGGGAGCCGGACGTGCCAAGGCCCGGTGCGGAGGGAACGTGCGTCTCTGCGTCTGTGCTCTCCATCCTGCTGGACGAGAGGCGGGGGTTAGGGATCTGGGCAGCTCAGGGGTAGCTGGAAAGGCGCTGCGGGGGTGAGGGTGTCACCCACCCTCGGCCTGTGCACTCCCGGAGCTCGGCCATCCACGAATTCAACTGCTGCTCGTCTCCCACCTCAAAGATGATGTCTGTCCGGTCCTTTACCTGGCAGAGAAGGAAGGGCACAGCCGTGAGGGTTTTCGGGCGTGCGTGCGGGCCAGCCCAGGCTGTCACGCCCCACCACTCACCTTCAGCACGAAGGTGTGGAGGTTGTCCGGCATCTCCAGCCGCGTGCACCGCCGGACCTCCTGGATGCTGGAGCACGCTGCCTGCAGCTTGGCCTTTGAGCTCTGCAAGACAGGGCCTCTCAACTCGAGGCCGGTCCTTCTCCCGCCCAGGCCTCTGAGTTTGTCTCCGGTCTCCCCCAGACGCCCAGCAGTCAGTGCTCACCGTGCTGCTGAGCACTGGGCCTGCGCTGAGGCCCCAGATGCCCTTCACCTTGTCCCGCAGCACCCACAGAAATCCCAACAAACCTCCCCGGCCCCCTGCGCCCCGGACATGCGCTTGCCTGCCGACATCTGTTTCTCTCCCTATGGGCGGAGGAAGGAGCTCCCCGCCCAGCCCAGTGACGGCCGCGTCGCCCACAGGGCAGAGCCTAGTGTGGCTGGCCCAAGTTGCTGCCAGCCATGCAACCTCGGCCCAGATGTTCTAACACAGGGCTGCAGACTGAGGAGAGTTGCCTCCCACCCCGTGCCAGCAGAAGCGCCTCTTCGGGTCCTGGCCGGAGTGGGGCTGGCCCTGCAGATGCTTCCTGCTCGGGGGCACCCTGGGAGCCAGCTGCTGCTGGGCAGGAATTTTCTCAGAAGGGGGGCTGTCCCCCTCCTGTCCTGTACTTCCTCTTGTGATAAGATTGATAAGATTGTTTCTCCAGGGTCACAAGATGACTGACTGATGGCCCCTTCCAGCAGAGGCAAGATAAGAAAGGGGGAAGGAGCCAGAGATAGGTGGGGAATGGACAGAGATGGCCCAAAGGGGCCCCTCCTCCAGGGGCTCCTGGAAAATACCACAGTCCCTAACAGCCAGGGAGAGGCGGGGATGGAACCAGAGGCATGTGCCTTTCCTGGCGGCTTCAAATGATCCAGACTGCCACCTCTAGCCCAAAAAGACATCTTGAGCAGGGGTTACCTTTTCAAAAGATGGTACCCAAAACCATAAGCTTAACTTTGCTGTGACCACACAGGTACCGGATGCTCTGATAGATGGCTAGAGCGGCCTGGCCCCTCCCCGGCAGGTCTCCTTGGGAGCTCCCAGTCCTGCCCTGGGGCTGAACACAGCTCGGGAGAGACTGCTCTGGGCACTGCTGATGGCTCCCGAGGCTCACTGCAGCACCTCACTGCTGGCAGGCAGGCGGGAGGGAGGGAGGCTCGAGGCTGCATGACCAGCACCAGCCCCTGCTCCCACAGGTCCTGCAGCCGAGATTGGGGCGGTAGAGTGGGGCCTCTGCGCTCCTGACCCTTTCCGCAGCCATCCTGTTGCCCGGCTGCAAAACAGGAAGGCACAAATAGCCACTTCCTTCTCCTGCTTTTCCAGCGGGCCTGCCTGCCCCCCAGCACTGGGTCTAGGCCTTGAGGATCACTGGGAGGAAGTGGGCCAGGAAGGGAACAGGCCTGGTCTCCCTTTCGGTTCCGCTGAGGGCCCAGTCCCCAGTGTGAGCGCTGAGATTAACCAGCCAAGCCGCCGGTTTCGCTCTGACTGGCGCCCGCCGTGCCAGCTCCACCCCCGGAGCTGAGGAACTGCTGAGCAGGCAGGCAGTGGTGAGAGGATTCCCCCTCCTCGCCCGCAGCCAGGCCTGCCTGCCGCCTGCCCGCCCGCGGCACCTCTGTGAGCCACCCCAGCCTGTCGACTCAGAGCCAGCCACTGTGCTGCCCGACAGCGTGGGTCTCCTCGGGCCTCTCTGCCAGGGTTGGTGGCGCGTACGAGGTGGCGGCCAACGCCAGCTGTGGCTGCAACCCCAGCCTGGAGGGACCGGTGTGTGAAGGAGCCGCAGGTGCCTGCTGAGCCGTGTGCCGGGAGATGTTGCAGGGAGGCAAGCCCAGCCCTTGGGGTGCGTCGCCAGCTACAGAGCACTTGGGGCCTCCAGGTCCCCTCACGTGCCCCCGTTCCACCTGCTTCTAAGGGCCAGCCAGGCCAGCAAGCAGCTGCGCCAGGTCCACTGGGGCTGGGTGATCAGATGGCCAAACTGTTTCAAGTACCTGCGGCATAAGCACGTGATGCCACCCACCACATCCTGCAGCATCCACTTTTGGGGAACACATCTCAGCTCCCAGCGTTCAAACAGCTTGTTACGGTCACTGTAACTCCAGTGAGAATTCATTTCTTTCTTTCTTCTGGCTGCCAGGAAGCTCAAAGATGCACACCAGCTTTGACACTGTCTCAGCAGTAGGGCTTGCGTTTCTACAGCTAACTTCGTCCCAGACTGTATAGTATTCTTACCCTCTTGGTTTTAGGGTTCAGCCCTGACCCTGCTACTTCCTGTGTAAGCCTGGACCAGGGGCTCAGCACTCCTCCCTGTTGCCTTTGTCATCTGTAAGACCGAACTCACTCTTCACAGGGTTGGTTCGGTGACTGGGTACACTAGTGCAAGAGAAAGGCTTGACTGATGAACAGTGGTCGTTACATTCCCAGGCCGGTGGGTAAAGCCTCAGTCGACCACAGCATTAACCGCACAACAGCACTAGAGTCCCCGCAGAGAGCCTGGGTGCCAGGCTGACGCCACTCTCAGCCTCACAGACCCACTGTCCTTTTGTAGCACGCTCTCGACCACCCTGCGATGAAATCACACATGGTGTCACCACTGCACTCGCCCTGCCCTACCGCAATAGAGGGAAAACACGTCATCGACACTACAGTAAAACGTATCCCAGTGTGACCACAGACAGCACATGGCTGCGCAGGTGCTTCTGGGTTTGCTGGGAAAGGATCGAGAATGTGAGGAAGCCAAGGGCAGGGTGAGCCCTGCAAGGAAAGGCAGAAAGTTCCACGCGCTGCTGCGTAAGACAGCAGAATTCTGGCTCTGGTTTTGTATCTTTTGTTCCTCTGGACAGGTGGAAGAGGGCGGGACACAGCGATGCCGGTACGCACCCCCCCCTTCCCACAGATGAGCCCGCCTGCACCTGGAGGGAAGGACTCACTTCCCTCAGGCTGTCACCTGGAAACCTCATCGTGAAACCTGCTGCCACTTCTGTGTGCTCAGGGCCGGGACCTGCCCCGGCACAGACGTGTTCCCACCCAAGCCCTCGTGCGCCAGGCGCAGGCTGGCCAGGCCCTCGAGAGCTGCCCCGCCAGCACGGGCCCGGGCGAGGAGCCCTGCCGCTGCTCTGCGGGCACAGAGGTGGCCCTGCAGTGGGGCAGCATGGCCTCCTGCAAGAAGACGCCGGGAGGGAGGCCTTCAGCGAGGTGGCACAGTCTGCCCCAGAGGTCGCACGGGGCTGCAGGAGCAGCTGGGACGCACGTAAGGCGGGCGAGGACCCGCACGCCTGGCGCTGCCTCCAGGGAAGCCAGCAGGAAGAGAGGATGCTTTAGGGCGGGAACAGCGGGGAGGACAGCATCCCGGCACAGCCTAGCGTTGGCCCTCCCAGTGGCCTTACTCCACGCCAGCCTTGGGGAGAGGCCGCCCACCCCTTGGAATCCTCCAGACCACACCAGCCTCCTGGCAGTGGGACAGGAAGTGAGGCCTGGCCCCAAAGGCAGCCCTCCAGCCACACCTGCCGCACCCGTGCCCTCAGGAAGGTGGCCTGGAGCCTCCCTGCAGGTGGTGACAGCAGCCCTGGCTCAGCCCTTGAGACACCTCCTCCCCCCCCCCCCACATGGCCATGGCGCTAACTGCAGCCTCAGCTGCCTTTCATTCATGGGGAGAAAGGCTCACACCTGTCATTCCAGCACTCTGGGAGGCTGAGGCAGGAGGATCACTTGAGCCCAGGAGTTTGAGGTTGCTGTGAGCTAGGCTGACACCACGGCACTCTAGCCTGGGCAACAGAGCGAGACTCTGCCTCAAGAAGGAAAAAAAAATGGGGAGAGAAAGCAAGTCAGCTAGGAGTAGGGGAAGGATGCCGGTGGTCTCAAAGGCTCGTAGCAAATTCTAGATCCCTGTCGTGGACGGCTGAGTCCCCAACCCAGCCCAGAGCACAGAATTAACGGATGTTGCCTGGATAAATGAATAAACGTGTTATGGAAAATAATCCAATCTTACTGGTATAAAAAAAGCCAACCTTAAAAAAAAAGAAAATGTCCTGCCTTGTCCCAAAAAGAGATGTTAGTCTGGTTATAGAAATACCCAGAAAGACCTGGGAGGGAGACAACTGCTTAAACACAGACCAGAGTCCTACTTGTCACAAATTTGCCTGGCAGCCAGTGCAAAGAGGGGTTCTCCCAGACAGGACAGTCATTTGTGCCTGGAGGATCATACCAAACAGCAGTCCTCTAAAGGCTCTGAAAAGCCCTGCAGCAGAGACACGCAGGGGCCCGTATTCCCCAGACTGGCCTCTCAGACAGTGCCGCGTCCCACGGTCACACAGGGTTGAGATGAGGAAGGCCCTCGTCTTACCAGCTCTTCCTAAACATGCTTCCTCTCGGCGGGCAGCATCGAGATTGAGCCAGGAGGTGGCAGCCACCCAGTGTCCTGCCCGGAAACCCCTCAGGGCCATATAACCACCACGCCGCAGCCTCCCCACTCCGCAGTGTGGGACTCTTGGTCCTGGGCGAGTCCCAACTTGCCTCTTCTGACCGCAGTCTCCACTTCTGTGAAGTGGGGAAAGAGTGCCACCACCCTCCCACGAGAACACGGCGACGCAGTGCACAGGAGCTCCGGGAGTCTGGAAGGGTCGGGAGGGGGCAGCCTCAGAGACGCGGGAACAAAACGGCCCTCCTCTCCTAAGCTGTCACTCCCCAGGGAGGCCTCCCTGCTCCTCTTCCGTCTTGGGTCTTGGCCAGGCGCAGAGCAAGTGGCTTGTAAGTGTTTGCTGAATAGTCTCCGAAGTGGAGAAGGTGGAGGGAAAGGCATTGGAGGCTAAGGGAACAGCAAGAGCCAAAACCCAGAGGCCCAAAAGCACGAAGAATCCAGAAGACAGCAGGAGATGGGTTGTGGCTAGAAATGACACCAGCAGATGCCCTCCTGTCACCCTTTAGTGAGCACCTACTGTGTGCCAGGCACTGGGGCCTGGGCTCCCGCCAGTGGCTCCTGGATCACAGAATCCACAGGCCAGCAGCGTTTCAAGTTTTCCAAGAGGAAGTCACGTCACATCACTAAGGAAAGGACAGTACTTGCTCCAGCACAGTTAGATTGATGGGGAGAAAATCCCTCACCACCCTGCCGCGTGCCACCGCTGTGCGAGGAGCGGTGGGTGCCAACCTGGCCCCCCGAGACCCTCTGGCAGCCCGGAGGCTGGTGTCGCATCCCCGCTTCCTGAGTGAGCAGACTGAGGCTCGAGCATCTTCACACGGGGACCGACCTTGGCACAGGGAACCCATCATGCCCACCGGCGCGGAGGCCCTGGCCGTGAGCCCAGGCCCTGGCTGGGGCCGGAGCCACCGGCATCTGAGCGGCTGGTGGCCGAGAGGGCCCGGCGAGGAGGCCGGGCCACGGAGGCCTCTCTTCCATCCCCGCCTGGTAGCAGGGAGCCACAGAAGACGTAGAGGAGAGGAGGGCACAGAACAGTGGTTGTGGGCCTGGGCCAGGTAGCCTGGATCCCAGTCCCAGGTGGCTGCTGGAGGTAAAGGGGGTGTTTGCAGGGGACCCCAACTGTGCGTGGAGTCAGGCCAGAAAACGGTGACACCTGAACTTCCTGCGGGTGGGCAGCATCGAGATGAACGGCCACAGTCCCGACATGCTACTCCCAGACGTGTCACGATTAGCTAGAATTAGCTCCCACCCGTGATGCTGCCCGGGTTCCCCTTCTTCCCCCCAGTGCACACTCGTTGTCCCAGCCACGCAGGAGGCTGGCACGGGAGGGTCACTTGAGTCCACCGCCTGGCCTTGTGTGTGGGGTGCCCTGCATGTTCCAGACTGCACGTCCCAGCCGAGGAAAACTCGCCTCCTCCACGGAGCCTTCCCTGACTACTAAGTAAGTCAAGTCACAGTGCGTGTGATTACCGGGCTGCTGTCATTTCCTGCTGGTGCGGCTGGCGCCTCCGCCATCTGACTGGGAGAGGGCCGCTGGGGTTGGGGCACCCTCGCCCCCAGCGGGGGGCCCAGAGGAGGCACCCAGAGAGTTGCCGGTGGACGAGTATCTGGTGGGTGCTGGGATCTGTACCCGCTGGTGTCCGGGGCACAGGCCTGGGGGCATGGCGGGTGACCTCAGCCCTCTCGGCACCTGGCTCCTCTGGGGCACAGGACGGCGGCGAGCCAGTCCCAGACGCCGGACAGATGTCGGCACTGTGGCCACACGTTGCTTCCCTGCTCTGCCCCAGAGAGGACCCAGCGCCACCCTCGCAGGCCCTTCAAACGCGCCTTCAGCTCCTTCCCCGCCGCGCCGTCGCTTCCTCATCTACAACACGCGGACCAGGACGGAACCTGCTCTAGGGCTCTGCAGGTGAAGCTGAGGCCACAGGGGCCTCCCCGAGTCACCCAGGTCCACATGGGCCGCGCACGTCTGCCCCTTGCTCTGCGTCCTGTTGCCTCACGCTCCTCCCCACGGGGCGCAGGAAAGAGCCCGGCCAGGTCGGCCCTCCCTCCTGGCAAGGGCCCCCGTGCCGGAAACAGGGACCTCCCCAGCTAGCCGGGCAGAGACATGCTGAGACACCCCCAGATACGGCTGTGCTCAGCGTCCCGGTCCCTGCGAGACCCCTCGCTGCTCCAGGCAGGTAGCACCCCAGGTCCCAGCCTGAGGGACAGGGCTGTGGGGACGATAGGGCGCATGCTGGCCTGCCTTTCCCTTCCCCAGGGAGACGGTGTGGGGGCCGGGATTGCGGCCGGGCTGCCAGGACCAGGGCACGGGGCGGGACAGACGGGCGGGGGCCATCTACAGCCCCACTACAAAGCCAGCATCCTGCACGTGTCAGAGACAGAATCACAGCGACACAGACACAGAGCCCCCTCAGACAGCGACCACCCCACCGCAGAGTCACAGTGGCAGGGACACAAAGCCCCTTTCACATGCTGGAACAGCCTCCCCCACACATACCCAGAGAGAGACCCCGCTCTGGAGAGACAGCCCCCAGCACACACAGCCAGTCTGGGGTCCCCAATAACCACGTGGGCCCCTCCTGAGACGCAGGCGCCCTGGCTCCCACTGGTGGCCCAGCGTGGAGGGGTGGGTGCACGCTGCCCCCCGCGGCCAGCTGCGAGGACAAATGCATGCTTCTGCTCTCAGGCCTGCCTGGGGGCCGTGGCCAAGGCTTGGGGTGTGTGGCTTAAATGGGACCATCCCTGGGAACCCCACCCCCTACTCTCGTGGCACAAACAGGGAAAACAAGGGACACCTTCCCTGCTGCTCTGGCCTCCCACAGGAGGACAGAAGTCCAGAGCCAACCCAGGCCCTGGGGAGGAATGTCCTGGGACGGAGCCTTGCAACGGGTCAGGGACTGAGGGAGGAGCCGGACCTCCACCAGCCTGGGCTCATGCCGCCACTGCCCAGGCCCCACGCCTGGCCAAACTGCTGGGCTCTCAGGTGCCAAGTAGGGACAGACAACTGTCAGGCCCCGGGAGCTGAACTGCCGTGAGAAGCCGGCAAGCCAGCTTCCTTCCAGGCTCTGTCCCCGCCTGAGCATCTCTTGAGCACAGAAGTGGCATCTCTGGGCAGGACTTGGCATGGCACCTGGTGGGGCCACCAGACGCAGTCCAGGCCTGGCTCCCATCTGCCTCCCCTGCCACTCACTGCACACCAGCTGCCATCAGCCCACGCCCCAAGCAACCACATCCTGCTCCCCGCCGTCCCCGCAGAAATCCTTCCTGCCCCACCATCGCCGGCCTGGCCAAGCCCGGGCCCTGCCGTCAGCCACACCTTCCCCAGGCTGCGTCTTCTGCCCCCAGCCGCGCAGTCCCAGGGACCCCCAGACCTGAGTGCCAGGCTGTGCTTAGCCCTGCCAGACAGAAGGGAAAGCAGAGCCCCTGGAAGTCACGCCCCTTGTCCAGGCCACCCGGTGGGGAGAGGGCCAGCCGGCCGCCCGGCGCCAGAGGGTGTGCTCTGTGCACCTCAGAGAACACCCTCGAGGACAGCAGCCGGGGCCCGAGTCTCTGGGCGATCCCAGTGGGTGTCACAGGGCCTGAGGGGCGAGTCTGTGTGTCACAGCGGGCTGGGGGCCCAGAGCTGGCCAACCCCCAGGGCTCGGTCGGGCACCCACCGCGCAGCCGCTGCCACGGAGGCAGGACCAGCTGGGGAAGCCCAGGGTGGGAAACACTGTGGTTAAGAAACAGCAAATAACCTCTGTCACCAGCCTCAGGTGGGGAGTGCACCCAAGGGGAGGGGTCTGGTCACCAAGAAGATCCCCCAAAGCCCCGGATGGATGGCGGCCACTGCCTGCCTTCGAAGAATGATGATTCAGAAGAGGTGAGGGCGAGGCCCTCCGGGCCGGCGGGGCTCCCCCAGCTGCACAGCGCCCCGGCCCCTTGCCAGGCGCCCGCTCCGGCCACTTGGAGGTGCAGGAACGCGAGTCCTTATGCGCTCATCTGGCATGAGTTGTCATTACTGCTATCTTTAGCTTGTGTTCACTGAGCACTTGCTATGTGTGAGACCTTGACACACAGCATCTCACTGACAGCACAAAACAACAGGAAATGACACCAGCCACAAAGAATAAAAGCCAGCTGGATTAAATAATTAAAAGTGAAAAGGAAACTTAGATAGAACTGGAATAAAACCTAAGTAATTATTTATCTGATTCCAGGGTGAGGAAGGCCTTTCTAAGCAGAAAGGCAAAGAATAAAACCATAAAGGAAAAGAGTCCTGGATTTAACTGCCTGAAATTTACAACCCTTCATAAGCCAAGAAACTCAGGAGCAAAACTGAAGTCAAATGGGAAACCAGGGAAATACTTGCAACATGTGACAGAGCTAATATCCATGCTACGTTAAGACCACTTACAAATCAAGAAAAAGGCAGGCAGTACAGGAAAAGAGCATGCAAAGGAAATGCGTGACAAGTCACAAAAAATGTATATGACCATGAAACATAAGAGAAGCTATCAAAATCTATAGGGATGGAAAGTAGACTAGTGGTTGCCAGGGGCTGGGGGATTTGGAACTGACTGCTAGTAGGTCCAGGGTTTCTTTCTAGGGTGATGTTCTAGAATTAGACAGTGGTGATGGTTGCACAATTGTGTAAATGTACTAGAAACCAATGAAGTCATATACTTTAAGTAAATTTTATGGTATGTGAATTATATCTCAATTTTAAAAATGAGAAATGGCCAATCACACCCATAATCAGAAAAGACTAGATAACCACTTTTCACCCAGATTTTGGCAAAGGCACCTAGGATGATGAGATGATAAATAGGTATAACCTTTCTGGAAGGCTATTTGAAAAGGATATATCAAAAGTATTAGAAATGGCTAATAAGGCTGGGTGCGGCGCCTCACACCTGTAATCCCAGTTCTTTGGGAGGCCAATGTGTGAGGATCACTTGAGAACAGGAGTTTGAGATCATTCTGGGCAACATAGCAAGACCCCATCTCTAAAAAAAATAAAGTTTTTTTTTTTTTTTTTTTAATTAGCCAGGTGTGGTGGTGTACACCTATAGACTCAGCTACTTAAGAGGCTGACGGGGTAGGGTTGCTTGAGTCCAGGTGTTCGAGGCTGCGGTGAGCTATGATGATGCCACTACACTCCAGCCTGGGTGACAGAGCAAGACCTCATCTCTTAAAAATATGGCTAATGGCTACTAAGCAGATGAAAAGGTGTTCAACATCATGAGCCACCAGAGAAATACAAACCCAAACCGCAGCGAGATACTGCTTCACTCACTAGAATGTCAAGGACGCAGAGAAACGAGTCCTCGTGGGTTGCTGGTGGGAACGACAAGTTGTAGAGTTGCATTGGAGACCAGTTTGGCAATTCCTCAAAATGGTGAACTCAGAACTCCCAGATAACCCAGCCATTCCAGTCCTAGATATGTTCATATGTACCCAAGAAAAATATATATCCGCACACAAACTTATACGTGAGTGTGATAGCAGCATCACTCATAACGGCCGATAGTGGGAACAACGTGACGTCCAGCAGTGGAATGGACAAACAAAATGTGGCGAATCCACACAATGAAATGTTATTCGGCTATAAAGAAACAAAATACTGACATGTGCCACAACCTGGATGAACCTTAAAAACGTGAGGCTGCGTGCAAGACCACACGCCGTTCCGTTCACACGTGGTGTCCAGCGTGGGCCACCCCCGGACGGGGAGTGGGCGAGCGCTGGGGGTGGGGGGAGCGGCTGTTCGTGGGTACAAGAGTTTCCTTTTGCGATGATGAAAATATTCTAAAATTAGCTTATGGTGAGGGTTGCACAACTCTGTAAATATATTAAAAACCAATGAATTGTATCTCAAGCTTTGTGAGAGCGACAGAGAGAAAGCCGGGGTGTAGGACAAGTGCCGATAAAGCGAGAGCCAGGTCTCCCCTTCTAGCAATTTCGCCAAAGGAGATAATCAGAGACGGGCACCAAGATGGTCATCACCGCGTTATCTACACTAGCAAGAAAGTCAGAAATGATAGGAACGGGTCTAGGTAGGGAAGGGGACTGGACACATCTACCACGGCCTGTGCCAGTGGACTACTCTGCAGCCAGCTACATAAAAAAAGAAAACATTCTTGGAAAATATTTAAGAATACAGAAAAATGTCCAAGACGTGTGGAAGTGAAAAAAGCAGGTAGCAAAATAGGATGAAGACTGTCAGGCCCCAGAGGCCGGGTGTTCGTGCCAAAGCTCCTGCCTGGCTGTCCGGCCAGTCCGGGGCTCAGGGACTGCAGGGTGCAGACAGAGTCGCAGCTTGCGGGTGGGGGCAAAGTTAGATTAAAAAAGACCAAAAACACAGAAACCAAACTGTTATAATGGCATCTACCGAACTAGAAATGCTAGTTCTCTCTGGATACTGGGATTGTGGATGGTTTTTCAAGGTTTTTTGTATGTTTATAATTTCTGCCGTGAGCTTTATTAATTGAAAAAACAAAATCGAAAAATCACAAAGAACTCAGAGAGGGAGGCCCTCGGCAAGCTAGAGGCCGTTTCCTAGATTACGTGAGGTTTTCAGATGAGACAAAGGAGGGCCCCCAGTTCCAGAGGGTTCCCCAGAGAGGCTTCTCTCTACCCTCCTGCGCCGCCCGTGCGGGGAGGGGACGCGTGGGGCTGCGGTCGGGAGGGGCGGGGGATCCCGGCGTCCCCACCGCGAGGGCAGAGGCCTGGGGGCCCCAACCTCCCCTGTGGCCATCACCCGCGGGGCCCAGAGGCGGAGCAGTCAGCGGGGTCTGTGGCCGCCTCCCCAACACAGAGGGTAGGTAGGAAAAAGGGGTGTGGTGCCCCAAAAAGGAAGTTAAGGAGGCCCCCCTGCGCTGGGGGAGGAAGCCCCCCCACCCCCAGGGCCAGCACTCAGAGACCTCTTCTAGAGCATTCGGTTTCCTTTTCCATTCACAAAGGACTGGGTGGGGGATTTCCAGCAGCGAGAGCCTGAGGGGCCCCAGCCTGCTGCCCACCCTGGGAGGGCGCCTGGGGACCCGCCCTGGGATCCGGTGGCTTCTCTCCCCTTCTTCCGCCCCTCAGGTGGGAACACACTGTGCCAAGTCCTCCCTGCGCCTGTACGGGCTCAAAGCAAGCCAGCAGGGCGAGCACGGGCATCCCATTTTCCATAGTGAGCAACTGAGGCTCCGGGAGGCCAAGTTCTTGGCCCAGAGCCACACAGCAAGGACACAAGTGGCAAGATCTGAACCCAAACCCGTCCGTCGGCCTTTCTCCAGTACCTAAGTTTTGGCCCCCAGACCCTGAGCCCATAGCTGCCGAGCCCACAGCCCCGAACGACTCCACGAGGGTCTCTGGTCTCTTCCCAACACCCAGCCCCACAGACAGACAGACAGACAGGAAACAAGACCAGCGCCCAAGAAGCTAGCAAGCACACGGCCCAGGGAGCACGACGGGGTGGGGGTGGGGGCTGGACGTGGGCCCAGCAGTGCCAGGACGGGTGACAGTAACTCATGTCGTTAGCCCCCTCCCCTCGCTGGATTCGGGGCACTTTCTAGCCTGTGGATTCACAGAATTTGTGCCGAAAGGAAACACACAGATACCATCTGCCCGCGGTCTCAGCGCGGTCGGGGTTTCTTCTAAGCAGCAAAGCACTTTTTCAAAAATGACTTTACGCGGAACCCCAGTAAGAGGGCAGATGGGGGCTGCGCGGCTGGGCCTGGGGCCCGGCCCTCTGGGTGCCCACCCCACGGCTCAGGGAGGGCTGGGACCTGCCCAGTCACACGGCGCAGCGAGCGGGCAGCCGCCTGCCCCTGGCCTACCAGGGAGAGGTGGGACCGGGCAGCCACCGGCCTCTTAAGCCCCTGTCTGCCCACGGGGACATCTGAGCTCCAAGCCACGAAGATCCGCTGGGCTTCGGTGGAGGGCAGGCGCCTTCTCGCCTGTTTGGGTCCTAAATACAAACGCCCCAGCCTTGGCGAGCCCATGCGGGACGCCATTCCTCGCTCTTCCGCCTCCCAGCTGTGTGGCCCTGGCCAAGTCTCTCTCCCTCTCTGTGCCTCCTTTGAGGAATCACTATCCCCACCTCACAGGGTTTGTGGTGAGACTTCCACGGGATGTATCCAATGCAGTGCCCGTCATGCTGAAGATGACAGGTGACAGGACAAGGACGATGGCAGCTAAGCTTTGCTGCGCACTCCATGGACAGCAGCTCAGCTGATCCTGCGGCGGAGGCCATTATTCAGCTCTTTTCACTTGAGGAAACTGAGGCACAAGGAGGGCAGAGTGCCTTTCCGAGGTCACATGGCTCCGAAGGGGCAGAAGCAGAACCCAGCCCCTCCTGCCACCCCCTCCCCCACGCTCCTGCCTGAGAGGAAACCGCCAGGCCCCGGGCGGACATCCCTTTCTCTCTGCTTCCTCTTTCCCACACACCGAGGCGGCGCTGGGGGCGGCTCCCTGCGTCCCCCGCCCAGGCCCCGGGCCCACAGCCAGGCTCCTGTGGCTGCTCCCAGCCTCAGTTTCCTCTTCTGCACAGCAGGTGGGACGACAGTCCAGGGGGCTCCGGGTGGGCGGTGAAGGCCCCGCGCTCACGCCCCGCGCACCCCGCTGCTCCTGCAGCCGCTGCCCCAGGCAGGCCCGTGCCCGCCCACGGCACAGGTGAGAAACCCGAGGCCGGCAAGGCCCGGCCACTCGCCCGGGGACACCTGGCTCGGGGAGCAGAATGGGGCCAGCTCTGAACCACACTTGCCCCAACGCCCCACCCCCAGGAGGCCAGGCCCGGCCACACCACTTCCTCCCCAGGGCCTGAGGCCGGGGGCAGGTGGGGGCTCAAGGTGTGGGCTGAGACCCTCGGGGCGTCCCCCAGCCCTCTCCAGGCTGGTATCACTGGGTGCGCTGGGCCCACCAGGTCCTAGTGCCAGCTGAGGGGGGCACTGGCCAGCCTCCCTGCGCCTCAGTGTCCCCATCTGTAAAATTGTGGCACTGGACAAAAGGGTTGGACAGCCAGAAACAGGTGTCCCCACCGGGCAGGGCCCCTGGTTAAATAGCTCCACCCACAGGAACGACAGGAAGTCCTTCTGAGGGCTCGCCAGGCCCAGTCCAGCCCGACTGCCCGGGTTCCAAGCCCCTCTCGTCCCTTTACAAGCTGTGTGACCTTGGGCAAGCCACCTTAACTCTCTTGGCCTTGGTTTCCCCATCTGTGAAATGGGCATAATTACAGCAGCTACGCGCACAGGGCCGCTCTGAGGCTTGAATGAAGCCATCAGCCTGACACATGATGACAGCCAGTGCATGCTGGCATTTTCCAACAGTTGTCAGAACTCCCTCGTCGCCCCTGCTATACAGATAAGGGAAACTCAGGCTCAGCCCCAGAACCGCCAGGGCTGACAGCCTTAACACCATCTTGGCCAACCTAGGCCCTGGTATATAAGGAAACTAAGGCCCAGAAGATTGGTTATGCTCCATTTGAAATGGGACACCCAGCTCCCAGGGAAGGCCTTGTGCCCAAGGCCAGCCATGCCTGGCCCCATGGCTGTTCTAGCATCTGCCCCTCCCCCAGGGCCCAAGCCCCACTGCCTCTGTCAGGCTGTCCCACTGTGGCAGCTGGCATAGGCTGGGGCCCACTCCCAGAGTGCCAGCTTGGCACCGCCCAATCCTCTGATTTTATAAGAGAAACCAGTAGTCTGGGTCTTATTTGTATTTCTTTTTATGAGACAGGGTCTCACTATGTTGTCCAGGCTGGTCTCAAACTCCTGGGCTCAAGCCACCCACCTCCACAGCCTCCCAAAGTGCTGGGCCTCCGGCGCGCACCACCACGCCTGCCTTGAAGTCTGATTGTTATGTGAGATCTCTCCATTTTATGTCTTTAAATATTGGCAACAACCCAATGTCCTCATTTGTCCTGTAACTGCCAGGCGAGATGGTGCCCCTGAGGCCTGGCCTGGAGCTGGCGTTCCACACCCTCTGGTTCGAGCCAGTTCCACAGCTGACATGGGGCTTGGGGGTCAGGACCCTGGGTGCGACTCCGCCTCCCCCAGCGTCCCGGTTCCTCAGCTGTCAAACGGGCCAGTGGCCTGCACTCACGGGGTCCAAGAGCTTAAGGCAGCGCCGGGAGCAGGAGGCTGCCATTCCACGTGCTCGGCGCCGGGCTCAGAACACGGGACCCCAAGCACGGACCCCGGCACGCCCGTCCCCTGACCCGGAGGACACTGGGAGGCCGCCGACTGCTCCGGAGGGAAGCTCCCTCTGCCCTCCTGCCTCTGGTCCCTCGTTCTCCCTGGAAACAAGTCACAGAACCAGAATATTCTTCCCCGCGGTGGGTCACAGAAACTAGAACCCTCTGCCCCACAGCCAGCCATACAGCCTAGAAATATTTCTCCAACCTGCCCTCCTGTGTCAGCTCTGGCCACAAAGAAATTCTGTCACCCGCCCCGTCTGGCCGGGCAGCCGCTCTGCGCCCGGAAGAGGGATGGTCGGTGCAGGGGCCAGGAAGCATTTGAGGACAGGCCTGTCACCCCTTGATCAGACGCGTCTGTCCTTCTTCATGGAGTCTGAGTTCCCTCATCATGTAAAACTCAAACTCAGTAACTCTGTGTGCTTTTCTCTTGGGGTTTGCTCTGTTTTTTTAAGACAGAGTCTCACTCTGTTGCCTGGGCTAGCGTGCTGTGGCGTCAGCCTAGCTCACAGCAACCTCCAACTCCTGGGCTCAAGCGATCCTCCTGCCTCAGCCTCCCGAGTAGCTGGGACTACAGGCATGCGCCACCACCATGCCCGGCTAATTTTTTCTATATGTATTTTTGGTTGTCCAGTTAATTTGTTTCTATTTTTAGTAGAGACGGGGGTCTCACTCATGCCCGGCTAATTTTTCCTATATGTATTTTTGGTTGTCCAGTTAATTTCTTTCTATTTTTAGTAGAGACGGGGTCTCGCTCTTGCTCAGGCTGGTCTTGAACTCCTGAGCTCAAACAATCCGCCCGCCTCGGCCTCTCTCAGTGCTAGGATTACAGGTGTGAGCCACCAGGAGGGCCTGCTTTTCTCTTGTTAACCTTTCGCTACAGGCGTGTTGGCCTGCCCCTCATGTGAGTGGGGACGAGGGCCACACCTTTCTCCCACATATATACACTGCTCCCCACCCTGGTCCTGCCGTGGCACAGACGCCCCGGGGGAGGGAGGAGCTGCAGGACTGGTGGCCATGGAGACCCCAAGGTCTTCTTAGAAGAACTGTGCCACTCTCCCATGGCCAGCCTGCAGGGGAGACCACCGGTAGCTCCAGGGCTTCCTCCAGCCCACTCCCACCACCAAGTAGATGGCCAGTGACTCAGGCCCTCTGGGCCTAAATCCTGCCATTGTTCCCATTACTCTCAACATAAAACCTAACGTCCTCCGTGTAGCCGACATGGCCTCACCTAAGCCGCTCCCTCACCTTTCCAGCCTCATCCCTCCTTGCTCCCCCACACCCAGCCCTGCTGCTCGGTTATTCCTCAAACCTGCCTGGTTCACGCCTACCCCAGGGCCTTTGCACCAGCCATTTCCTCAGCCTGGGACTCCTTCACCCAGCCCTTCCAGGGCCAGCACCTCTCGCCAAGGGGCCTTCCTGACCA
>VSMD01124527.1:0-10224 GCA_008750895.1 Mirza zaza
TTCTTCATTCAGGTCCCAGATTTAGGAGCAGTTGCTGTCCAGTATCCTAAGCCTCAGTTCTTGAACTTCCAAGCACATTTTCACAATGGCTACTGGAACATTTTTCTAGCTTAAAGGGGTTCCCATTGAAAACTCCACTTTCCTCTACCTTACTCCATTTGAAACCCCCATTTTGACGTATCTCAACACCAGCTTAAGGAAGCAAATGGTTGCTCAGTTTCTGTCCTCTCCTCAGGAGTGGCCGTCTGTCTTCGGCTTTCTCCGGCTTGTGCCATGAACTGCAGTGGGTCTGCCAGATGACACTCCAGGGCCATCACATGCTTTCCAAGTGCACATTGCCATGTGATAGCACTTCACAAACAAAGCTGCTTCCAGCTTCGTTTTAATTGATATGCACACAGTAATTTGGGGTGAAATCCATCTCCCTGTTCCTTGACTTAGAATGCAATTCCTGATGCTTAAAAAATAAGATTTTGCCTTTCATTAACCTAAGAGTAACCGTTTTTTCCCAAACAAGCTTCTTTGTAATCAATATTAATGGGGAACTTAGAGTGTTGAAGATATAGTCGAGAATTTGAAAATCTACAGAAACAGGCTTACAAAACACCATCGAACTTGGACTGGGACGAGATCAGAGAATTGTCCATTCCCTTGTACCCCCAACCAACCCACTCCCTCTCTACAACTTAATTACACAGTTTGAGGTAGGAAGGCCATTCTTCAGCTGCAGGTGCCCCTTGGCCCACACCTGGGCCCTGGCAGTTGTATGTTTGTGGTATTGACCTGTCGGACGAGAACATCCATATTCCAGGCAACTTGTGAAACTCAGTACAGGGTTTTCAGTGCACTTCCTAATTCATTCCTGAAGGGAAGTTTTCATCATCCTAAGCTGATGGGAAAACTAAACATATGGAAGTAAACTTTCCCATAACCAAGCAAGACTTTCCCAGCTCAGATGCTCTGTGCCCCAGAAACTGGAAAAAAGCCACGTGAGAACCAGCGCAGGCCTTAGCGCCGCCCGCCAGTCCCAGCACGGGTCTGACCACAGCGCAGGAGCGTGCTCGCTGGTGTTCTTGGGCACCGTCACAGTGAAGTTTGCAACCAGATAAACTGGTTGGCTGCAGGTACCTGCTCCTGCTCATTTGTTTTAGGTCCATAACTGGATGTGTAAGTCCTGGGTTACTGCTGTAGGAGTCTCATCAATGGCTATGAGCGGCTTCGTTGCCTTAACACATTATCACAGGAGCTACAGGTGCACAGGCAGGTGTCCTCTGCCTTAGGCAGGGGACAAGCAACAAAGAAACACTTGCTGAAGAATGTTCTCTAAAGCACATTCCATCTCTCTCTCCCGTGTGCCTTTGTCTTTCCCCACCCCAAGCTCAAAAAGAGAGGGAGAGGAAAGAAAGGCAATATCCTGGAACGTGCTCATCATGTAATTTTGCAAAAACAAAAATATTTTACTTTTCATTAAGGGGGAAAAAAGACAAATTAGGACAAATTTCACATAGACAATTTAAATATTTTTCTCCCAAACGAAGGAGGGGTTTAAAGAAAAGATTTTTAACTTTTCCCAGTGGAACTATTTCCTCTCTCCAAAGCAGGTGCCATTGCTGACCCAAATCTGTTCTTCTAAAGTGGTTGATATCCCAGAGGAATGACTGGTAAGTTGACAGTGGGAACGGGTCCCTGTGGACACATCTAGGAAGGTTGTGAAGCATCTCTCAGATGCCCACTGCAGCTCTGAGCATTTTTGGAGCTACCCGTGAGCTGTTCTAGCAGGGTCTGTGGGGATGACATGGTGATATGGGGCTGGGAACAAGCAGTGGATGGAGTGGGGGCTCGGAGGCTGCCGGTGCTGGTTAGGACTGTGTGCAGGAGACCAAGTGGTGCCAGCTGAGTTTCCTGATCTCATATTCAGAATATTGGAATAGACGTTCTGTATGGTCCCTCCAAGTATAAGAGTCTGTAAGAAGTGTGAAGCGAGGCTGGGAGTGGTAGATCACTCCTGTAATCTTAGCAAGTTGGGAGGTTGAGGCAGAAGGATCACTTGAGGCTGGGAGTTTGAGACCAGCCTGGGCAACATAGTGAGACCCTATCTCAAAACAAAACAAAACAAAACAAAACAAAGAGAGAAAAGAAAAAGGAATCTAAAGTGAATGTAGCAAACTTTGGGGATTCTGGGTGGAGCTTATCTGGGAGTTCTTTGTACTTCTTCTTGCAACTAGTCTGTAGGTCTGACACTAGGTCAAAATTTTTAAAACTTTCAAAAGTTTCATAAACTCTATAAAGAGATGCCATAAGAAAATTCTTTGGTAGATTCAATCTACTCAAGTGAAAAAATGAACTTTTTCATGTCATGACATCAAACTCTTAAATTCAGACTCAAACTGTTCAGTGTTCCTTAGACACCAGATTTCATGTTTAGGCGCCTTAGAGAATAGATGCCCAAGCATTGACTCCAAATTCAAATATTGCCCAGGCCATGTAAATCTTGAGATTGGTGCCCCTTACATTCTTCTGATCCGTGTGTGCTTGCAGAAGGAGAAGTGGCAGCAGTTACTGAGGAGCTACTACATAGCAGTCACTCTATAAGCATTCTGTTCATTACAGTGGACAGAGTGTTTTGCATGTATCATTGTTTTATTTGCACACAGAATAGCTTCAGTGATGCAACAGACAGCCCACATTTAGGAAAAAAATGTTTTCACCTTCAGTGGAATGGTGGGGATGGAATTCTCATAAACATCATATTCCACAGGTATCTTCCTGGTTTGACCAATGGGCAAAACTGAAGCCCAAAGAGATTCCATTTCCACATTGCCCAGAGCTGGCGGGAAGGGATGTGGGTCCACATTAGAGCTTGGGAGGGGACAGGCTGTTCTCAAGTTGATAGGGAGTTTGGGAGTGCCCAGAAAGGCTTTGTGACAGAGGCAGTGGGGTGAAGAAGGGATAACTTCCAAATTCCAAGGTAAGAGGTGAGAAGGGGGTTCCCACGGAGTCCAAAGGGCTGACTTCTTTAAAGCAATGAATTGGGCAGGGGAAGCCTCTGTTTGAAAGGAATTTGGGAAGCCTCTGTCTGGCTGGTGTGAGAGGGTGTAAGAAGGAGGAGGGAGATGGTAATACTGAGAAGCTGGCCAGGATGCACAGCCCGGCTGAGCCCAGTGCTGCTCGGGAAGTTTGCAGAGATGAGCAACCAAACCCTCCTACTTCCAGCCCACCACCACTCCTCAGCTGAGTGCTGGGCATTTGAGAGGCACACACACAAAGATTGTGGACCATTGAAAGTAATTGCCCAGTTTTAAAATACACTGCACTCAAAAGTTCACATTGTTGCTTTAAGTGGTCATGAGATTGTAAACACAGAGAAAATTCAGGCTGTGAATTGTTGAAATGGTGTTTTGTCCTAACAAGGCTGTCAAGATGTAGGGTGCCTGGGATGGAGTGGTTTCCACAGACAAGGGACAATCCCAGGCAAACCTGGATGAGTTGGCTCATCCTAAAAGGTCACACTTACTGTCTATGATAAACTTTGGATTATAAAAAGAGAACAGAGAATTCACAGAAGGCAAGAGTATATCTATGTGTCTGAGGGAGAATGTGAGCATGTCTACGCTTTTTAGGCAAATTCACTTGCTTTCTAAGTCCCTAATTCCTCATTCATTCACTCTAACAATGGTGGTTCAGTTCCAGAGCTGTGGCAGCCAAGAGGGCAGCCGGCCCGTGTCACCGAGCTCCACACAGCTGGCCCCTCGGGGAGAGAGCCCTCTTCTGCAGGCTGGTTGTTTTTGTTTGTTTTTATCACACACCACTTTCTTAAGCAACTGGCTTTAGTGTTATTTGCTTTTTGGACTGTCTGCATATAGAGGAGGGAGGGATGTACTTTGCCAAAGGCAATCAAGGAGGACATCGCCTCTCCTGGACCCGGGAGCCAGCTGCATTTGTGAGTGTCTGGTGACCTCTCCAAACCTATTGTCCTGGGGCAAATGGGGAAGATGATACATGTCTTTTTTCTCCTCCCAAACACAAAGAGAATTCCAAGAGGTGGTATTCATGAAAGTGCATCATTCTTTTTTTTCTTTTTTCTTTCAGCATATTATGGGGGTACAAATGTTTAGGTTATGTAAGTTGCCCTTGCTCCACCGGAGTCAGAGCTTCCAGTGTGTCCATCCCCCAGACGGTGTGCACCACACCCATTGGGTGTGAATGTACCCGTCCCCTGCCCCCTCCCATCTGCCCGGCATCATTCTTCACTTAAGTGCTCTCCATGTACTGTGCAAGCCATTGTGATTTCATGGAGAAGATAATATATAAACTAGATGTTACAGCATATGTAAGATTTTTTAAAAGATTCTTTTTTTATTTGTAAAGTTTTTCTAACATTAAAAATGCATCTGTGCACAGAGTATGCCCTCAAAGGGATAGTTCACATTGTTATGTTTACTCTTAATATTTGAAAGCCCTATTTTGGTTTTAAATATGTCTCATTTGATTAGCTTTTCTTATGGTAAGAATTTTGGAATGCTTATTTGGAAATTACAGAAATACAAAAACAGAACAGCGTTGCCACCAAACACAAGCAGGGCGAGAGCTTGCCGGCTGTCTTGCTCCTGGTGCGGGAGAGCTTGCCGGCTGTCTTGGTCCTGGACCGAAAGCCTGGCCCACAGCATGTGGCCACGTTGCCGCCGCAACCGCGGCCCGTGCAGAGTGGGCTCGCCTGGGTGGCGCCGCCTCGGGCCCCTGCGGGCCCAGTGCACTTCCCACACCTCCAGGTGGCCTTCACATTCTTCAAGGACTCCAAAGGAGGCCTGCCAAGGGCAGAGCAGAGAGCCCCAGGGAGAGGCAGGCAGGCCGGCCAGGCCAGCGCGGGCTGTGGGGACAGCCGCAGCTCTGGGCCTGGCGGGCTGCCGCGCACAGGCGGGGGGTGGCCTGGGCTCCGGAGGCTCTGCTTGGTATCACTCATCCTCTCCTCTAGGGACATTTGCGGGTGTAGCTTGCAAGTGAAAACACAAGCAACTCGTAATGAGGTGGTCCTCTTTTACTACGGTCTAAACAACTGCTACCGCAAGTTTCAACAGACGGGCCTTCCTCCATTTCAGCACCTTGAGCCCAGAGAGTAACTCCGTGAGAGAGAGAGGAGTCCTGAGTTAATTGCAAATACGAGGGCAGCAGAGGCCAACAATGATGCCTTGAGGCCGAGGAGTCAGTGCTACCTCAGAGAGGACAGGTGGCGGTAGGCCACCCACTGCCCACTGCCTGTCCGTGGGCGACGGGGACGGACCCCTGCTTGTGGGGGGCAGCTCCCACGTACGAACACTGCTCCAGACAACAGGACATCAATCCACTGTGAGGTTTCCTTTCTCCTTCCACACTCCATATCCACAATTGTTTCAATCGAAGGCCCTCAGTCTCTGAGACACTCAAAGCATGTTGGAGTCTATGAATTATCGATCTTCACCCTATAATGAATAAAATAAGAGGAAGCATGACTAAGTCCAGGCATGGCTACTTGCAGCCCTCTTTAGAAATGACTTTTTTTGTCTACAACCAGGACAGGTATCAGGTAGACAACATGGTCTCTAATCACATCTTCTACCTTAGCAAAGGGAACCTTCCATCTAAATCTGTTGCTACAGCAGACCATTTTTTTGTACTTTTCCTATATCTTTTTTCCTACATACTTTTCCTGTGTATTCTCCTAGATTGAGACTGTCCTTTCATCCAGAGTTTGCTTTTGGTTAATGGCTTTCTCAGCTTACTGAAGATCTCTGGCTTTGTTTCTCAATGACCCAATAAAAATACTTCATTCCACTAGTAAATCACTGTGTAATTTTTAAGCACTTAATTTCACTTTTACAACAAACTTTGAAAAATGCATACAAATTATGATGAATCTGATTTTTGAGGAAACAGTTTCAGAGAAGTTGAAGGTTTGCCAAAGTCTGAATCTGAGAGCTAGAAAGTGATGGACTGGGGTTTGGAACCCAATTCTTATTCCAAATTCTGTACTCTCAGCAGTGGTCCACTAGGAACCCCCACAGGCTGTGCTGCTGTAAGCTAATACAAGACTTCTACAGTTCCGTTTGATAAAAGTATGTCAAGGTGCTCAGGGATTTGGGGTTGGAATATCTGTGGAGGCTGAGACAGGTTCCATCCATGGTTCAGACCTTCTCCGGTGGGGACTACAGGAGCTTCCAACCAGCAGAGAAACATGATTACGCTGTGTGTGACTGTGGTGTCCCTGGCTGCAGCCTGGAGAGTGGTTACACGGGGACTGGAGGCAGCTAGACCACCCAGTGGGTTGTTTCAGTAACTCTGGAAGAATTAGGGAGGCACATCCAACCTCACAAAGTGACAAAAGGAATGGAAAGATTGGAAAGAATGAAAACCAAACACCACCAGCACTGATGAGATTTGGAGGTGGAGAAAGAGGGTCATGGCAGATGGCTATGTCAATCCCGGATAGCGTGGATGACCAAGAAGAGGAAGCCTGGGTGGCAGAGATGCTAACTGGGTCTGCCACCTGAGCCTAGGCTTGGGTGGGAACCCTGATGAAGCTATTCGGGACAGCACTGAATGTGAGGAACTGGGGAAAAAGGGCTGAGGTGCCTGTCAGGGAGAAGGCTGTGTGGGGTGGAGCTGATTTCTGGGGGTGCATGTAATTGCTCAGGAATAGGACACAGTAGGAAAGAGTCCTAGACTCTGGCAGGAGTCTCAGCAGAGTCCCTGAAGTGTGGCTTTCCATCACCATGAGGTTTATGTAGTATTTCAGTGCTGTGGCTTTGTTTCAGGATTACTTACAAATAAGAGTATTATACATATCATCATTGTCCTCACATTAGCATTTGGCCACTGTTACACTGATCCTCATTAAAGCAAACTCTATTTCAGTGAAGGAGTAAGAGTCAAGCAACACAGTTCCCTGCCTTCTTCTTCTTAAGAAAGGCTTGCACTTTAACAGTGGGATGGAGCAGACAGCTACCCTGAGGCTTCCCAACGTCTCTGAGTACTCGCCTGCCTGTGCTGTTGGTCATAAAATTCAGGGAATGACTTCTCCAAAGAAGCAGAAAACGTCCAGCTGCTTAATCCTAAATCAGAGCCAAACCCATTTTAAAATAAGAGAGAAACTCTTAGAGGCAAACATGACAGCCCCTCCTTTCTCAAGATCGAACGAGATAATGCAACTTTCACTAATTTTTAACCCCAGGCCTTAATCACCCCCAGAGCAGAGGCAGCTGATGTTAGTCATGTCTAATTAAAATTGTTCTGTGCCATTTAGTTCCTAATGACTGCCACTGCACTGCTTCCCACACTGCGGTCGGTCAATCTGCTCCATCCATCACAAGCTTTCTCAATTAGTAGTGGTAATTATAACTCGAAAGTCAATGGCAGTATCAAACAAGGTTAAGTAAACACCATAAAGTTATTAGGGATGAAAATAACCACAAACCTAGCAATGTTATTCATAGACCTACAGTGGCATCGAGATGTAACATGAACCTTTTTAAACAAGCAGGAATCACGGTGTGGGGCAGAGGGGCGGGTGGGGCTGGGGCGATGCATGTGGTGATGGAGTGGGCTGCCAGCAGGCTCCCAGCCCATGGGTGTCAAGGTCGCAGATCGAAAGCCAGACAAGGGGCGGGGATGGAACATCTTTAGAATGTTCTAAGAGATGTATCAATGAACACCTTTCAGAACTATTCTCCCCAAGCTTTCATAAAACAAGCCCTGTTACAGAATAGAAACAAAAATGAAATATAAGTCTAGATTTCGAGCAAAAAGTCTGATCAGCGATTTTGCTAATGAATTTATATAAGGAGAGGACATGAGATTGTGCTCCCTGGCCAAGCCCTGTCCTTTACTTGCGGGTGTTTCTTTTCTTTTTTTTTTTGTATTTTTTTTTATTTCAGCATATTATGGGGGTACAGATTTTAAGGTTTCAATAAATGCCCATTACCCCCTTCCCCCACAAGTCTGAGTTTCCAGCATGACCATCCCCCAGATGGTGCACATCTCACTCATTATGTATGTATATACCCGACCCCCTTCCCCCTCCCACGTGCCCAATACCCTATTACTGTAGTACCTATGTGTCCACTTAGGTGCTGCTCAGTTAATACCAATTTGCTGGTGAGTATATGTGATGCTTGTTTTTCCATTCTTGGGAAACTTCACTTAGTAGTATGGGTTCCAGTTCTAACCAGGAAAATATAAGATGTGCTATATCACCATTGTTTCTTAGAGCTGAATAGTACTCCATGGTATACATATACCATTGATTTTATTAATCCATTCTTGGATTGATGGACACTTGGGCTGTTTCCACAGCCTTGCAATTATGAATTGTGCTGCTATAAACATTCGAGTGCAGGTGTCTTTTTTGTAGAGTGTCATTGGATCTTTTGGGCAGATGCCCAGCGATGGGATTGCTGGATCAAATGGTAGATTTCACTTGTATCATTTTAAGGTATCTCCATATTGCTTTCCACAGAGGTTGAACTAGTTTGCAGTCCCACCAGCAGTGTAGGAGTGTTCCTCTCTCTCCGCATCCACGCGACCATTTATTGTTTGGAGACTTTTTGATAAAGGCCATTCTCACAGGGGTTAAGTGATATATCATTGTGGTTTTGATTTGCATTTCCCTGATGATTAGAGATGTTGAGCATTTTTTCATATGTTTGTTGGCCATTCTTCTGTCTTCTTTAGAAAAGTTTCTGTTCAAGTCCTTTGCCCAATTTTTAATAGGGTTATTTGATTTTTTCTTGCTGATTTTTGAGAGTTCTAAATATATTCTAGTTATCAGCCCCTTATTGGATGCGTAGGATGCAAAAATTTTCTCTCACTCTGTAGGTTGTCTGTATACTTTCATGACTATTTCTTTGGCTGTGCAGAAGCTTTTTAGTTTGATCATGTCCCATTTATTTATTTTTGTTGCTGCTATGATTGCCTTTGGGGACTTCTTCATAAACTCTTTGCCTAGGCCGATGTCTAGGAGAGTGTTTCCAACACTTTCCTCTAGAATTCTAATAGTTTCATACGTGAGGTTTAAGTCTGCTATCCAGCGTGAGTTGATTTTTGTGAGAGGTGAAAGGTGTGGGTCCTGCTTTAGCCTTCTACAGGTGGCTATCCAGTTTTCCCAGCACCATTTATTGAAAAGGGATTCTTTTCTCCAGTGTATGTTTTTGTCTGCTTTGTCAAAGATTAGATGGTTATATGAGGATGGTTTAATATCAGGATTCTCAGATCTGTTCCACTGGTCAATATTTCTATTTTTGTGTCAATACCAAATTGATTTAATTACTGCAGCTTTGTAGTATAGTTTGATATCTGGCATATTAATACCTCCCATTTTGTTTTTGTTGCCTAGAATTGTTTTTGATATTTGGGGTCTTCTTTGGTTCGATACGAAGCATAAAATTATTTTTTCCATATCTGTGAAGAATGCTGATGGGATTTTAATAGGTATTGCATTGAATCTGTTGATCAGTTTGGGTAGTATAGACATTTTAATGATGTTGAGTCTGCCGATCCACGAGCATGGTATGGATTTCCATCTGTTTACATCCTCTGCTATTTCCTTCCTCAGTGTTTCATAGTTCTCCCTGTAGAGGTCTTTTACCTCCTTGGTTAAGTATACTCCTAGGTACTTTAATTTCTTTGTTGCTATTGTGGAGGGAATTGAGTCTTTGATTTGGTTCTCAATTTGATTGTTGTTGGCGTATATGAATGCCTCTGATTTCTGTGTATTGATTTTGTATCCTGAGACATTACTAAATTCATCTATCAGTTCCAGGAGTTTCTTGGTTGAATCTTTGGGGTTTTCTAGATATAATATCATATCATCAGCAAACAGTGAAAGTTTGATCTCTTCTGCCCCTATTCGGATACCTTTAATTCCACTTTCCTGTCTGATTGCTGTAGCCAGGACTTCCAGCACTATGTTGAATAGAAGTGGAGATAGTGGGCAGCCTTGTCTGGTTCCAGTTCTAAGTGGGAATGCTTTCAATTTTTCCCCATTCAGTATGATGTTGGCTATGGGTCTGTCATATATGGCTTGTGTCATTTTTAGGTATGTCCCTTCTATGCCTATTTTCTTAAGTGTTCGTATCATGAAAGGGTGTTGAATTTTGTCAAAAGCTTTTTCTGCATCTATTGAAAGAATCATGTGGTCTTTGTTTTTGCTTCTGTTTATGTGGTGAATTGCATTTATAGATTTACGTATGTTGA
>VSMD01124533.1:0-18019 GCA_008750895.1 Mirza zaza
AACACAGAAACATCAAGTTCCAATTGTTGGCTTGGCAATGTGAGATCATTTGGGGTTGATGCTATTTTCTGAGTTAAACAAAGTTTGTATTTTTATAGAACCCTTTTGTTTAGAAAGAACTTACTTCTGCTCATTTAATTGATCCTTATACTCTCTCTTATAGAGGTGAAGAAATGGTGCCTCTCAAAGTGTAAGTGATTTTCAGAAAATTGCACAGCTATCAAGTCCAGAGAATTGTTTACAATCCAGTTTGTCCAAATCCTCATTTGATGTTTTCTTCCATAACATAAAATAGACTCCATGGTCCAGCTGAACTCCCAGCCACTGCGTTTAGCAAAGAAATATGGAAAGACCCATAAGTTGCATGGGTCTGAGATCTACTAATTTTGACATGTTTCTTCTATTTGAATATGTACCACATGAGGTCGCCATTGCTTTGAGTCTAAAGTGGAGCCATTTATTTTCATTTCTGTGCAAGGTGCCCAAGTATTTTCAGCTCCCACATAAAACTTCCATTCTACTCCATTTGATTCTGAGTGAAATCTGGTTATTTACTTCAGGACTTGTGGTATCTACTGTGTCAAAACGTTATTAGAAGTTATTAGCACTCACTGGTTTTTTTTTTTTTTTGCGTGGGAAAACAGAAAAAAATTGCTCATTCAGAATGCTTTGGGCAATTCTAGATAGAAAAGGTACTTCCTGAATATTTTCCAGTGATTTTTTCCAAGTCCGTATTATATGATGAAAACAACTCAACACACTATCTTTTCCACATCAATGTGAGTATCTAACACGCTCTGTTCACATCATTTGGCTGATTCAATTAACATCACAGCATCTTTTGGATATGGCTCTTTTCCTGAATGGCTGTTACTGTTATAGAGTTTAAACTGAATATTTCTTGAAGAAAGGGTGCATGGTATTTTTAAAAAATTATATGTATAATCCTACACAACTGCTTTCTAGTAGCCGTGGTACTTTGCATGTGAGTCAAATGAGAAGGAAAGGAAGGGGAAGGAACTACAATTTACTTTTGACTACATGGCATAGGGTGATCCTGAAATCAGTACTATTGTTCCCATTTTGCAGATGAAGAAACCAGGGCTCTGAGGAGGGATTTGCCCAAGGTCACAGGTGCAGAGCTGAGATTTGGATTTACATCTGTTGACTATGAACTCTTGCTTTTCTTCTTTTACACCTCACTTCCTGCCTGGTTATATGAATGATTCAACAGAAAATGTCCTTCCTATGTACCCTAGCTGATAGGTAACACCTTTAAACAAGGCTTGAGAAGAGATATTAGATGTGGACTTAGTGGGACCAGGAAAGGACAACAAGGTGTCAGGAGATGAAAGGTCCAGTTCAGACGGCCTCATTTCCTCTTTTTTTCGAATGAGATTAGGATTCTCTGTTTCCTCTTGGCTAAATACGGATGAACGAAACATTTCAGGGAAGAAGGTACCAGATCGGGACCCTCAAAGCCATGAGTGTCCATGAGTCTATGAGAGTCAGACTGACCACAATAGATGACCACCCTTTGGGGCTATGGAAATGTAATGAGGAATAAGGAAGGAGCCTGATGGACTCTACCAGCTCCTAGATTTGCCTCATTGAAATCTTTTAGGGATTAGACCTCCGCAAAGATCTAAGATGATATCAGGCTGCTATGTTCTGCTACTGGTAGTTTTTGCACCTATTCATCTTGGAGGTTCAGTTGAACTTTGAGGGGAGCCCCACTCTGAGCAGCTTCTGCACTGCTATTGGCTGGTCTCCTAGGGACAACCCCAGCTGAGAGCTACTGGTGTGGGCTCTGGCAGTTGCTGCTGGGCTCTTCCCAGCTCAGATGCAGCAAAAAAGCCTAGAACCTGGGTCCTAGCTTATACCTAGACTATGCGGCAGGTGGCAAGAGTGATCGTGTTCTTGGTCCTGGGTGAGTTATTTTGAGCTTAAGAATCGGGATCTGGGCCTTAGGATGCTGCATAGGAATCTGCAATCTTGCCTGGGAACTGCTTTTTATGTTGAGGGATAACTTTGGGGTTGCCTTTTTCTCCAGGCATCTCCTACGCCTTTCCATGGGTGTGTCTCAAGGCAGTAAAGATTTTCTGGGTTTCTAATTTATAGGGTCAACCTATGGGGTGGGCTGTGGGGTGAGTAGACCTTCCACATGTTTTCCTAGGCCTCCTTGGGATAAATATAAAGTATATTTTTGTCCTGAAACACAAATGAGAAGTAAATTTTACAGTATGTGCATAGTAGAACAGCAGGGTGTGGGGGTGCATTTGACTATGAGAGAGAACCACGGAGGTGCTTGGTCAGCTTGGTGTGAGGATAGGAGCTAGCATTGTGTTTCACTTCCACAGGTTCTCTGAGCCTTGCTAAGACCACCCAGCCCATCGCCATGGAATCATATGAGGGACAAGAAGTGAACATACCCTGTAGCCACACAGACATTGCTACAAGTGAGAATATCTTCTGGTACCAACAGTTTCCCAACCAGGGACCACGATTTATTATTCAAGGATATAAGACAAATGTGACAAATGAAGTGGCATCTCTGTTTATCCCTGCCGATAGAAAGTCGAGCACCCTGAGCCTGCCCCGGGCTGCCCTGAGTGACAGTGCTGTGTACTACTGCATCCTGGATGACACACAGTGCGACAGCTGGGTCTGCACCTGCACAGTATCCCTCTCTGGGGTGGGAGTCACAGTCTGGGCAGAAGCCCCAAAGCTATACTTTCTAAAATTTTTATTTTATTTGCTTATTTCCAGAAGTTATTACCAAATTTATGTATTCTTTTACTATTTAAAAAATTTGATATTATTTATTTATTAAATAGGTATTTTATTTATATGGTCTAATATTCAAAAAGCATAAAAGGACATACAGTGCAATGTCCTCACTTCATCATTGCTCCTGGCTACTCAAAATGAGGCTATCTATGGTGATTACAGTACAGTTGCATAGCTTCTTGGTGCTCCACAGTTTCTGTGTATAGATAGACACACATGCACACATATGCACACACACTGGGCACACCCCACACATGCTTTATGTCCGCATGACCCACAGTTAATGTGGACGATATGTTTCTCAGCCTTTGAAACATTTAGCCTAAGAGTCAGCTTATCATCAAACAAAGTTTTAAGATTTTTATGGCCATTTACAAGTATCTACAAGCTGGTTTCCATGTGTCTCTGAATTTATGTCTTCATTCCTCTGTTGCCTGTCTTTGTCTTTTCTTTTGTCCTAGTACCCTGCTGTGGATGGTATGGCATGGAGAGTGGAGGCAGAGGAAGGGCTAGAAGTGTTTTGTGTTTGTGCTTGGCTTTGTAGATTATTTTTGCAATATCTGAAGTAGACACATAGAGATTCTTGATCATTATTACTTTTTAGAGTTGGGTCCTTAGGGGACTTAAGGTAGACAGAAATAATAGCAAAGTTGCTGGGACTCTTGCTAATTTTCTATAGCTACATCAGGCCTATGAATTGCTTTTTATATTTTATTGTTGCTGGGGTTGGAGGATGTTTCTTATCCTGATTGCAGGGAAAGCATATATGATAATATTTTCCAGTGAAAGTGATAGGACTAGACCATGATATAGGAAGATATTTCTAGCCTAGATCATCTTAGGGTTTGGTATGGTAGTTGTATTGTAGAACAAAAACAAATAATTATAGAGTATTAGAGCCTATAAACTAATTTTCTTTGGCTAATATCTTTCGTGACAGGGGTGAGAAGCCTGCAGAAGTGGAACAGAGTCCTGGTCACCGAATGCCTGGGATGTAGCCAGCTCTTCCCTCGAGTGCATTTAAGAGGACCATTATTTCATGCGTACAGTATGATTCTCAAAAAAGCCTAAGGATTCTGATTCCCACACTCTCAAATTGAGAAAATTGGGAAGGGAGAGTTATAGCTCATTTGAATAAAACCAAGAAATACAACACTTTGTCTGACACAGATTCAAAGGTTGGGCATTCTGATATTGACATCTTAATAAGAAGCTTAGAGTTCTCCCAAGTCCCTGGACAGCCTCTGCCCAATCCAGTGGTGGAGGGTCCAGCTGCACTCCTGTCCTGAGTTGAGAGGGTGGGATATAGGGGAATCTGTGGAAAGTTTCCATTTATTAATGAAAATAAATATCCATATCTGAGAGGCTGAGTGGGATTTTCTAAGGCAGACACTAGGCTATTCTGCAGATCATTAATGCCTGAAAAGAAATTGAATGTGGATAATTGGACGGGAGAAATTCAAAAAGTTCTTTCTCCTTATTGAAGTTTCATCCCCCTCCTGCTCATTGGATCTCGGTTGGATGATGCCTCAGTGGTAGTCCAGAGGGAGAGAACTGTGTCATGGAGATGAGAGCCGGGGCTATGGTCCAGGTCCTGTCAAGGAGTCACTGCCTGTGAGGAATGAACACAATTTAATTTCACTTTGATATCTATTTTTATGAATAGGAATCTAGATGTTAATCACTTTGGAAGAAAGAAAGTAACAGCCACTGAGGATAGTGGAAAAGGCACTGGGGTTAGTGATAATAAGCTCTAGTTTTAGTTGTGCTTCATCTTGGCTACATTCTCTTGGCAGAAAAACAGACTAGAAAATAATGAGCTTTGGAGCCAGGCATTCCAAGCTGTTTGGAGGATGGCATAAAATCCTGGGTGTTTTTATTCTTCATGAACTGAAAAAGACCTATGCAAATATAAAAACATTTTTGGGGAGACAAATCTCTCGGTCTTGTAATCTCTGATCATAAGATCAACAAATTGGTCAGGTGTTTCACTACAGAGAGAACATATGACTTCTTGGCCAAATGATCCCCAGGGTGATGCTTTCAAATTTCAAGTAGAGAAATAATTTCCATGGAATCATTGGTGATTCTAGCTCCCAGGTACGAATGGTAATGGTGTGCCTCCAGGCTGGAGAAAGTTTGGGTGAATACATGATTACAGAGTGTTCAGAGCTTTGTATAATTACAGAGACCAGGATGAGTTTTGGTCTGGGTGTCAGGCAGTCAATAAATTATAAAGGCACACAACCCTGTTCTTATTTAGTGATAGGAGCTCCACCACAGTGATTGCAAGAAGCACTTATGAAGCATTCCTTGGAGTAGGGCTCTGGGTTGGGTTTCACCAGTGAACTGAGTATATTACAGGTATGTATCCTGTCTCCCTAAGATGTATTTCCAGGCTTGCATGTCTACCCATACACAGAGGTATTTTTTAGAATACAGAATATATGTTTGATATTTCTTTGTGTTGTCTACACAGGGTCTCTCCAGCATCGATGCTGGTGTTCATTGATGGCGGCTCATGGCTCCTAAGAATGCAAGGAAAATTACTTTCTTAAGCCTAAGCTCAGGACTGGCACGATACCAATCTTCCTGCATTCTATTGGTTATGCGATCACAGAGCAGCTGAGATTCATGGGGTAGGGGTTATATAAGGATGTGAATATCAGGAAGCATTATTTCTTTTTGAGTCACTAAATTAAGAGACTATTATAATAATTATTTTGGAAAATCTATAAAGCATTCATAAACAAAATGGATGAAGACATAAAAATGCCTCCTTATCTGAACACCTTTACTTTTTGGTAGACATAGTTTCCGAATTTTTGTTTTCCATAAAATATAAGAATGCTAATTTTGTATGCATAATAAAGTGACCATGTGTGAAATAAAAACTAAAGATGCTTTGAGCCATGACTTTGGTAAGTGCTGGGTATTTGTCTTTTGAGGGTTACGGTATACCTTCTGGATGACGTTATTCTCAAAGTAGAGAATCAATAATAGGGTAAGTTTTATGGCAATAAAATATCGTTAACCACAGGTAAACAGTGTCTATGATAACATATCCTTTCTTGTACAGCTTTTCCTTTTTCATGGAGTTTCTAATTGCCTTTGTGTCTTCACACTTTTTATACTCATGTCAGTCTTTTTGCAAATCACTCAGTGTAGTTGATTATGTTAAATATCCTTTCTTCCTGGAGACCTCTCAGTAAGAGCCCTTTTTCTCTTGTTCCAACATGGTCTAATTGTTCAGTTGCATATCTTGGAGACTATTCATTAGAGTTTTTGTAATGTCATTTTCTGTCGACTGAAATATTTCTGTTACCTTTAGGGTCATTTCAAATTTGTTTATCTTGATCTGCATCATTCATATTGAAGGGTTTCCCTAAACTTCTGCAGATTCTTCGTTACTTTACTATTAAGAGTCAGGTAATGAAAAACAGCTGATTGGAGATCCATGCAGGAGGCAAGGGCTTATAAGCAGGTAGTGTTTGCCTTAAAGCAATATGGTACATAAGCAGCTAATGTTCTGAAAGTTCTAAATACCAGCATGTGGAAGGGTTTGCTCTGAGGGTCCTAATACCGGTTCCAGAGCCATTTGACTTTTTTTTCGCTTTTTAAAATTTTTTAAATTTTTTACGGTTTACAAAAAATGTTTTAGAAGATTATGTTTCACTCCTTTCAAAGTCTGGCTTTAGAACATTCTTTATTTGCTTATGTCTTTGTGTGTGAAGAAGTGAAGCTTTGAACTGGATGAAAGATTAGCATTCTGACTTAGGTAGGATAAGCTTTTCAATACATGAAAGTGAGACTGATGCAGTACTTGAAATTGATTCTAAAATCAGTGAGATTGGGGCTGGACATGGTGGCTCACACCTGTAATCCCAGCACTTTGGGAGGCCAATTTGGGAGGATCCTTTGAAGCCAGAAGTTCAAGACCAGTCTGGGTAACATAGTGAGTCACTGTCTCTACAAAAAAAGTAAAAAAAAAAAAAAAATTAACTGGGTGTGGAGGCACATGCCTATAGTCCCAGCTACTCAAGAGGCTGAGGTGGGAGGATCACTGGAGCCTAGGAGTTTGAGGCTGCAGCGAGCTATGATCATGTCACTCCACTTCAGTCTGAGTGACCTCTACTGTGCAGCCTGGTTCCCCAGTTTCATGGAAGACAATTTTTCCACAGTTTGGAGTGTAGGTCTGTGGCTCAGTTCCTAGTATTTGTCCATGGCCCAGGGGCTGGGGACTGTAGCTCTAAGAAGCTATGTGACATTGTACATGCCATTTATAATCTATGTGCCTCATTTCCTAATTAATGAAATTGAGATACTTATAAGGATTGTTGTCGTATGTAAACATATGCCTTGGATCTCAAATAAAAGTGGCTTTTGGCGGTGGCATAGCAATCAGATACTGAGGCCCCCTACACTATAGAACCTGTATATCTGCCCTGAACTGCTTATATTTGGACTGTAACATGAGAAAAAACTACTCTCCTATCTTGTTTAAGCTAATTCTTAATACTTTGGCTTTTGTTACGTTAGCTGGATCTGTATTATAACTCCATCTTCTACACCTGAAAACCTGCTTTTAGGAAAGGAGCTAATATTGCATATTTACATTGTTGTCAAGTTGCCTTTATTTATTTATTTATTTTTTTGAGACAGAGTCTCACTCTGTTGCCCAGGCTAGAGTGAGTGCCGTGGCGTCAGCCTAGCTCACAGCAACCTCAAACTCCTGGGCTCAGCAATCCTAGTGCCTCAGCCTCCAAAATAGCTGGAACTACAGACATGCGCCATCATGCCTGGCTAATTTTTTCTATATATATTTGTTAGCCTATTAATTTCTTTCTATTTATAGTAGAGATGGGGTCTCACTCTTGCTTAGGCTCGTTTTGAACTCCTGACCTCGAGCAATTCGCCTGCCTCAGCCTCCCAGAGTGCTAGGATTACAGGCGTGAGCCACCATGCCCGGCCGTCAGGTTGCCTTTAAGTAACAACATTTAAAAAAATTATTTGTGAAGTCATGGATTTTGTCCCTAAAATATAATTTTAAGGTTTTTAGAAAAGAGGGGATAAAAAATATGTTTGGGGCAGCAAAGTTGTCCTGGTTTTCCTGAGAACACTGTGTAGACAACCATCTCTATCCAGGTGAAAACTTGCCCCTGCGTGGACACCAGGGGATGCCTCTCCCCACCGAGTCATCCTGTGCTACGTTCAGTCCTCCCTCCTCTGATTGTCTGATTGTATGGTGAGTTCCACTGGGTTCTCTGCAAGAATTTTTGAGGTCCACTCTAATTCTGAATAGTTGTGCTTCCGTGAGTTGCAAGAGTTGGGGGGTTCACTGTAGTGCAAGACCATGGATTTCAGGAGGGGCCACAGGTAGGCTGTTGTCACTTGTTGTCATCAGCACTGAAGGCTTTCCACACAGATCCCACAAAATGCTTTCTTTGACAGTGTTAATAATGAACTAGTATTAAATAAAATGATGTTCCATTTAATTATTAAATTAGCAATTATGTAAACTGTATAAGATAGGAGTAGCAAGGAATAAGTGGGTACTGAAGTATACATTTGTAGGCTTAAACTCACTGATGCTATTGGGAGGCCATCTGACAGTTGTCTCTGTCTCTCTTATTACTCACTCTTCTCCTCACTGAAGTGTGGTTTTATTAATAACTTTCACCATGGCCCCAAAGTATTCTTACCAAATTTACCAAAAAATTTCTTGGGCTAAATGCAATGAATGACAGACTATTCTTTCTTTGAACCCTTGTCCTCTCATGGCTTCTGTGATACCTCTCTCTCTATTTTCTGATGTCTTTGGCTGAACCTGCTGTGTCCTTTATTTTGGGTGTGTCTTCCTCTGCCCGCACATTAAATGTTGGTGCTCTTGGGGTTCTGCCCTTGACCTACTTATTTTCTCAGTCAAGAAAATCTCCCCTGGTAATTTTATTTATGCTCATACTTCAGCTATTATTTGATGATTATCTTCAGCTCAGCTATCTCTTCTCAGCTTCAGTTCAATATATCACACTTAGGGTTTGATCTATGTGGATTTTCCAGAAGCACCTCAAATTAAATGGTGCAAAGCCTAGCTCTTTGTCTCTCTCCCTTCCTCAAACAAAATGAAGCAATACAAAATAAGATACATTTGCTCATCCTTTTGTATTTTTTTATTCAGACAATGGCACCACCATGTACTGAGTGCCATTCACCCTTTTGCTCCAAGTCTGTCCAGATGCTGTGCTTGGAGCCTCTTTCCACTTGGCCTAGTCTTTGTCACGCTCATTTGTCCTCTTCCCTAGGTTTAAGCTGAGATGTCAACTAAATTTGAGGCTGGGAAGCCTTCCTGGAACCTGACATCCAAAACAGTTTCATTTCCTGCATGCTCCTATAGTACTAACGTTCCCTGTCATGGCGCTTATCATGGGCACTACCATTCCTTTTAAAGCTCTCTTCCTTCTCACTGGACCACCTGGTCTATCTCAGAAGATGGATGTCCCAGCTCAAAGCAGGGAGAGCAAATTTGCCTTTTTCAGCCTGTTTGCCCTATTCAGGCCCTCAACAAATTAGATGACGCCCATCTGCATTAATTAGGGGACTCTTTACTCAGTCCACCAATTCAAATGCTGATCTCTTCTGAAACCACTCTGACAGACACCCCCCAAAATAATGTTTTACCAGCTATCTGGGCATCCCTTAGCCCAGCCAAGTTAACATATAAGATTAACAAACACAACATATATCATATATAACAAAATTATTAGCACCATATATTAGTTTGCTAAGGCTGCCATAATAAAGTACCCCCAACTGGGTGGCTTAAACAATTTTTTTTTGTCCCACAGTTCTGGAGGCAGGAAGTCCAAAATCAAGGTGTTGGCAGGGTTGATTCCTTCTGATGGAAGAACCTGTTTTAGCCCTGTCTTTAAATTTTCTCTCTAATCAAGTGTGTCTCTGTGTCTAACTTCCCCCTTTTGATAAGGACACCAGTTATATTAGATTTGGGCCCACCCAGATAACCTTATTTTAATTTGCTTATCTCTGTAAAAACTATCTTCAAATAAGGTCACCTTCTGAGTTATTAGGGGTTTCGATTCCAATGTAATTTTGGGAGGCTGTTTTGGGGACACAATGCAACCCATGATATACCACTACCATCAGTGATTACTTTCATTCCATAGGCTGAAGCGTAGAGAAACTCCTGGTGTTTCTTCCTCCCATTACTTGGTATCCAGCAATATTCTCCTAAGGGCGATAACATAACAGGTGGCAACACAGAAACATCAAGTTCCATTTGTTGGCTTGGAAATGTGAGATCATTTTGGTTTGGTGCTATTTCCTGAGGTGAGCATAGTTTGTATTTTTATAGAATACTCTAGCTTATAAAGAAATTACTTATGCTTGTTTAATTGATCCTTATACTCTGTCTTGCAGAGGTAAAGAAATGGTGCCTCTCAAAGTGTAAGTGATTTGCACAAAATTGCAAAGCTATGAAGTCCAGAGAATTGTTTGCAATTCCGTTTGTCCAAATCCTCATTCCGTGTTTTCTTCCATAACATAAAGTAACCTCCACGGTCCACGCTGAGCTACTTGCCACTGTGTTTAGGAAAGAAATATGGTAAGACCCATAAGTGCATGGGTCTGAGATCTATTGATTTTGACATTTCTTCTATTTGAATATCTACCACACGAGGTCGCTGTTGCTTTGAGTCTAAAGTGTAGCCACTTATTTTCATTTCTGTGCAAGGTGTCCTAGCTAGTATTTTTCAGCTCCCTTATAAAAACTTTCTTCTCCTGAACTTGATACTGAGTGAAATTTTCTATTTACTTCATAACTTGTGATATCTACTGTGTCTAAATGTTGTTAGAAGTCATTAGCACTCACTGAATTTTTTTTTTGATTGGGAAAATAGAAAAAATTGCTCTTTCAGAATGCTTTGGGCAATTCCATACATAGAAGCGGCACTTTCTGAATATTTTCAAGTGACGTTTTTTCCATGTCCCTATTATATAAGGAAAAAAACTCAACACACTATATTTTCCACATCAATGTGAGTATCTAACATGTTCTGTTTATAGCATTTGGCTGATTCAATTAACATCATAGCATCTTTTGGATATGGCTCTTTTCCTGAATGGCTGTTACTGTTATAGGGTTTATACTGAAATATTTCTTGAAGAAAGGGTGCATGGTATTTTTAAAAAATCATATATACAATCGTACACAAGAGCTTTCTACTAGCCATGGCACTTTGCATGTGAGTCAAGTGAGAAGCAAAGGAAGGGGAAGGAACTACAATTTACTTTTGATGACATGCCATAGTCTGATCCTGAAATAAGTATTATTGTTCCCATTTTGCAGATGAAGAAACCGGGGCTCTGAGGAGTGAGTTGCCCACTGTCACAGGTAGCAGTGTTGAGATTTGGAGTAAGATCCATCTGACTTTGAACTTGTGCCTTTTCTTCTTCTGGTTATATGAATGATTCCACACAATATGTCCTACCTTAGCTGGTAAATAAGGACTAGCCTGGGTCTGTGTCCCCATGTTTAACACCTTTAAACAGGGCTCGAGAAGCAGATATTAGATGTGGACCTAGTGGGACCAGAAGGACAGCAGGTTGTCAGGAGGTGGAATGTCCAATTCAGGTGGCCTCATTTGCTCTTTTTCTAGAATGAGATTAGGATTCTGTTTCTTCTTGGCTAGATAGGGATGAATGAAGCATTTCAGGGCAGAAATATCAGGCCAGGACCCTCAGAACCATGAGTGTCCATGAGTCTATGAGTGCCAGACTGACCACAATAGATGATCACCCTCTGGGGGGAGGGGGGACAGGGGCAAGATATGTAACCCTAACAGTATTTGTACTCCCATAATATGAAGTAATAATAATAATAAAAAAAGAAATGTAATGAGGAATAAGGAGCCTGATGGAATCTACCCACTTAGTAGTTTGCCTCATTGAAATCTTTAAGGGATTAGACCTCAGGAAAGATCTAAGAAGACATCATGCTGCTATGCTCTGTTTCTGGTAGTTTTTACTCCCTACTGATCTTGAGGGTTCAGTTGAACTTGGAGGGGAGCCCCACTCTGAGCAGCTGCTGCCCTGCTATTGGCTGCTCTCCTAGGGACAGCCCCAGCTGAGAGCTGCTGGTGTGGGTTCTGGCAGTTGCTGCTGGGCTATTCCCAGCTCAGATGTGGAAAAGAGCCTAGGACCTGCGTCCTAGTCTGTACTTAGAATATGAGGCAGGTAGCAAGAGTGATCGTGCTGCTAATCCTGGGTAAGTTATTTCGGGATTAAGAATTGGGATCTGGGCCTGAGAATGCACCATAGGAACCTGCAATCTTGCCTGGTAATTACTGTTTATGTTCAGGGATAACTTTGGGGTCTCACTTTTCTCCATGCAGCTCCTAAGCCTTTCTGTGTGGTGTGTCTCAGGCAGTAAAGATTTTCTGGGTTTCTAATTTATAGGGTCCATCCTTGGGGTTGGCCATGGAGTAAGTAGATCTTCCACATGTTTTCCTGGGTCTCCATAGAATAAATGTAATGACTTTTTTTTTCCCAAAACACAAATGAGAAGTAAATTGTGTGGTATGCATATAGTGGTAACACAGGGTTTGGGATGGATTTGACTATGAGAGAGAACCATGGAGGTGCTAAGAGGGATCGTCTAATTCAGCCTGGTTTCAGGATAAGAGTTAGCATTGTGTTTTACTCCCTTAGGTACTATGACCCTTGCTAAGACCACCCAGCCCATCGCCATGGAATCATATGAAGGACAAGAAGTGAACATACCCTGTAGCCACACAGACATTGCTACAAATGAGTATATCTTCTGGTACCAACAGTTTCCCAACCAGGGACCACGATTTATTATTCGAGGATTTAAGACAAATGTGACAAATGAGGTGGCATCTCTATTTATGCCTGCCGACAGAAAGTCGAGCACCCTGAGGCTGTCCCGGGCTGCCCTGAGTGACAGTGCTGTGTACTACTGCATCCTGGATGACACACAGTGAGACAGCTGGGTCTGCACCTGCACAGTATCCCTCTGTGGGTGGGAATCACAGTCTGAGCAGAAACCCCCAAGCAATACTTTCTAAAATTTTTATTTTATTTGCTTATTTCCAGAAGGTATTAGCAAATTCATGTATTCTTTTACTATTGAAAAATTGATATTATTCATTTGTTAAATTGGTAATTATTTACATGGTCTATAATTCAAAAAGCATAAAATGGTATACGGTGCAATGCCCTCACTGCATCATTGTTCCTGGCTACCCAATCATCAAAATGAGGTTATCTATGGTGATTCTCCTACAGTTGCTTAGCTAGCTGGTGCTCCTCAGTTTGTGTGTATAGATAGAGACACATGTAGACATGTGCACATACTATGCACACCCCACACACATTTTATGTCCACATAACACACACTTAATGTGGACAATGTTTCTCAGCTTTTGAAACACTTAGCCTAAGTGTCAGCTTATTACTTATCACACAAATTTTGAACATTTTCATGGCCATTTTCAAAAGTCTACAGGCTGGTGTCTATGTGTCCTCTGAATTTATATCCTCATTCCTCTGTTGTCTGTGTTTGTCTTTTATTTTATCCCAGTACCCTGTCATGGATGGTATGGCATGGAAAATGGAGAAGGGATGGGAACATTTTATCTAAAATAGAAACATAGAGATTCTGGGTCCTTATTACTTTTTAGAGTTAGGTCCTTTGGGAACCAATGGGAGACAGAAATAATAGTAAAGTTGCTGGGAATCCTGCTAGTGTTCCTGTGGCTTCATGAGGCCTGGGAGGAGCTTTTTATTTTTGTTGTGGCTAGGGTGGGGGTGTTTCTGATCCTGACCACAGGGAAAGCAAATATGATAATATGTTCTATTGAAAGTGACAGGACTAGGCCATGGGATGGGAGGATGTTTCCAGCTAGGTCATCTTAGGGTTTGGTAGGGTAGTTGTATTGTAGAACAAAAACAAATAATTATAGAGCATTAGAGCCTATACACTCATTTTCTTTAGCTGACATCTTTCTTGACAGGAGTGAGAAGGCTGAAGTGGAAGTAGAAGTGGAATGGAGTCCTGGTCACCGAATGCCTGGAATGTAGCCAGCTCTTCCCTCAAGTGCATTTAAGAGGACCATTATTTCATGCAGTACAGAATGATTCTCAAAAAAGCCTAAGGATGCTGATTCCCACACTCTCAAATTCAGAAAATTAAGAAAGAAGAGTTATAGCTTATTTGAATAAAAACAAGAAGTACAATTCTTTGTCTGACACAGATTCAAAGGCTGGGCATTCTGATATTGATATCCTCATAGGAAGCACAGAGTGCTCCCCAAGACCCTGGACAGCTTCTGCCCAAACCAGTGGTAGAGCATCCAGCTGCACTCCTGTCCTAAGTTCAGAGGGTGGGATAGAGGGGAATCTGTGAAAAGTTTCTATTTATTAATGAAAATAAATACCCATAACTGAGAGGTTGAGTGGGATTATCTAAGGAAGACATTAGGCTTTTCTGCAGATAATTAATCCATGAAAGAAAATTGAATGTGGAGTATTGCACTTGAAAAATTTCAAAACATTTTCTCTCCCCATTGGAGTTTCATCCCCCTCCTGCTCATTGGACCTTGGTTGGATGATGTCTTAGTGGTAGTTCAGAGGAAGAGAGCTGTGTCATGGAGATGGGCGTCTGGGCTATGGTCCAGGTCCTGTCAAGGAGTCATTGACTGTGAGGAAACAACACAATTAGGTTTCATTTTGAGATCTGTTTTTATGAATAGGAATCTCGATGTTAATCACTTTGGAAGAAGAAATTAATAGCCACCGAGGATGGTGGAAAAGGCACTGGGGTTAGTGGTAATAAGATCTAGTTCTAGTCATACTTCATCTTGGCTACATTCTCTTGGCAGAAAAGCAAACTGGTAAAATAATGAGCTTTGGAGCCAGGCATTCAAAGTTGTTTGGAGGATGGCATGAAATCCTGGGTGTTTTTATTCTTCATGAACTGAAAAATACCTATACAAATATAAAAACATTTTTGGGGAGACAAAACTGTTGGTCTTGATATCCCTGACCAAAAGATCAAAAAGTTGGTCAGGTGTTTTACTACAGAAAGAACACATGATGTTTTGGCCAAATAATTTCCAGGGTGATGCTTTCAAATTTCAAGTAGAAAAATAATTTCCATGGAATCATTGGTGATTTTAGGCCTCCAGGTACGAATGATAATGGTGTGGCTCCAGGCTGGAGACAGTTTGAGTGACTAAATGATCACAGAGTGTTCAGAGCCTTGTATAATTACAGAGACCAGGATGAGTTTTGGTCTGGGTGTGAGGCAGTCAATCAATTATAAAGGAACATAGACCTGTTTTTATTTAGTGATAGGAATTCTGCCACAGTGATTGCAAGAAGCAGTTATGAAGCATTCCTTGGATGAGGGCTCTGGCTTAGGTCTCACCACTGCACTGACTATATTACAGGTATATATCCTGTCTCACTCAGATGTATTTCCAGACTTGCATGTCTACAAACCCAAACATGTAAGTATTTTTTAGAAGACAGAATGTATGGTCGATATTTCATTGCGTTCTCTACATAGGGTGTCTCCAGCATGGATGTTGGTGTTCTTTCATGGTCGCTCCTGAGTCCTAAGAGTGCAAAACAGAACTACTTTCTTAAGCTTAAGCTCAAGACTGGCATGATACCAGTCTTCCTACATTCTATTGGTTAGGTGATCACAGACCAGCCCAGTTTCATGAGGTGTGGACTATACAAGGCTATGAATATCAGGAAGCATTATTCTTTGGTAGTCACTAATGTAAGAGACTATTACAATTATTATTTTGGAAAACCTAGAAAGCAGTCATAAACAAAATAGACAAAGAAATAAAAATGCCCCCAAATCTCAACAGCCTTAGTTAACCATAACCTCCTTTTTGGTACACACACTTTTTGAATTTTTCTTTTCCATAAAATATAAGAATGTTAATTTTGTATGTTTAATAAAGAGGCCATGTGTGAGAAAAAAATTAATGACCATTTGAGCCATGACTTTGGTAAGTCTTGGGTATTTGTCTTTTGAGGGTTAGGTTATACTTTCTGGATGAGGTGATTCTCAAAGTAGAGAATCAATTAAAGGCGTAAGTTTTATGGCAAAAAATATTGTTAACCACAAGTAAACAGTACCTATGATCATATATCCTTCCTTGTACAGCTTTTCCTTTTTCATGGAGTTTCTAATTGCCTTTATGTCTTCACACATTTTGTCCTCATGCCCGTCTTTTTTCAAATCCCTGAGTGAATTTGATTTTGTTATATTCCCTTTCTTCCTGGAGACCACCCAATAAGAGCCCTTTATTCTCTTGTTCCCACATGGTCTAATTGTTCAGTTGCATTTTTTGGAGACTGTTCATTAGAATTTTTGTAATGTTATTTTCTGTTCACTGAAATATCTCTGTTGTCTTTAAGGTCATTTAGAATTTGTTTATCTTGATCTGCATCATTCATATTGAAGGGTTTCTCTAAATTTCTGCAGATTCTTAGTTACTTAACTATTTAGAGTCAGGTAATGAAAAAATGCTGATTGGAGATCCATGTAGGAGGCAAGGGCTTGTAAGCAGGTAGAATTTGCCTTAAAGCAATTGGGTAAATAGGCAGCTAATGTTCTGCAAGTTCTAAATACCAACATGTGGAAGTGTTTGCTCTGAGGGTGCTAATACGCATTTGACTGTTTTTTTTTTTTTTTTTTACAATTAACAAAAAATGTTTTAGAAGTTTATCTTTCAGTCCTTTCAAAGTCTGACTCTAGAGCATTCTTCATTTGCTTATGTCTATGAGTGTGAAGAAGTGAAGCTTTGAACTGGACAGAAGACTAACATTTTGACTTAGGTAGAAAAAACTTTTTAATACAAGAAAGTGAGACTGACCTAGTACTTGAAATTGATTGTAAAAGGAATGAGATTTGGACTGGACATGGTGGCTCACACCTGCAATCCCAGCACTTTGTGAGGCCAATTTGGGAGGATCCTTTGAAGCCAGGAGTTCAAGACCAGTCTGGGTAACATAGTAAGTCACTGTCTTTACAAAAACAGTAAAAAAAAATTAACTGGATGTGGAGGCACATGCCTGTAGTCCCAGCTACTCAAGAGGCTGAGGTGGGAGGATCAATGGAGCCTGAGAGTTTGAGGTTGCAGTGAGTATGACCATGTTACTCCACTCTAGCCTGGGTGACCCCCTGCTGTGAAGCCTGGTTCCCCAGTTTCATGGAAGACAATTTTTCCACAGATTGGGGTATAGGTCTGTGGCTCAGTTCCTAATAGACCATGGACTGGTATTTGTCCATGGCCCAGTGGTTGGAGACTGCAGCTCTAAGAAGCTGTGTGACATTGGATATGTTTTTTATCATCTACCTGCCTCATTTCCTAATTAATGAAATTGAGATAATTATAAGGATTGTTGTGAGGATCGTTGTTGTATGTAATCATATGCCTAGGACCTCAAATAAAAGTGGCCTTTGAGGGTGGCATAGCAATCAGATACTGAGGCCCCCAACACTATAGAACCTGTATATCTGCCCTGAACTGCTTATATTTGGACTGTAACATGAGAAAAAACTACTCTCCTATCTTGTCTAAGCTAACTATTAATACTTTGGTTTTTGTTACATCAGCCGGTCTGTATTATAACTCCATCTTCTACACCTGAAAACCTGCTTTTAGGAAAGGAGCTAATGTTGTCTGTTTACATTGTGGTCGAGTTGCTTTTAGGCAACAACATTTAAAAAAAATTATTTGTGAAGTCATGTTTTTTGTCCCTGAAATATAATTTTAAGCTGTTTAGTGAAAATGTGGATAGGAAAACATGTTTGAGGCAGCAAGGTTGTCCTGGTTTTCCTGAGAACACCATGTAGACAGCCATCTCTATCCATGTGAAAACTTGCCCCTGCGTGGACAGAGGGAATGCCTCTCCCCACTGAGTCATCCTGCGCTACATTCAGTCCTCCCTCCTCTGATCTTGTCTGGTTGTATGGTGAGCTTCACTGGGTTCTCTGCAAGACTCTTCGAGGTCCGCTCTAACTCTGAAAAGTTGTGCTTCTATGACTTGCAAAAGTTGGGGGGTTCACTGTAGTGCAAGACCATGGATTTCAGGAGGGCCACAGGTAGGCTGTTGTTACTTGTTGTTATCAGCACTGAAGGGATCCCACAAAATGCTTCCTTTAACA
>VSMD01124539.1:0-65745 GCA_008750895.1 Mirza zaza
CTTCATTTCCTCTTCACTCTGCTCATCTATAAGAAGGCGATAATGATTCCTCCCTTACATGGTTGATGTCAAGATTAAACGAGGTAGCAGAGAACAGAGGCTAACAGACATTAGTTCCCTTTCCCCCAACTCGTGATGGCTTCTCTCTGCTCCCTGATAGCTTCTTGAGATAGTCCAGTCCAGTAGTGGAGGGCTGTAGTTATTTACTTATGTTTTGCTTAATCTCAGCAGATACCTACTTTCCTGTAACTTCTACACACGATTCCAATTTGGGCCTCTGGGAGCAACTCACACCAAGTCTGTTTTCTCTGTAGCTTTCCACACAGTGATCAAAGGAAAGTATTCTAGATCTATGGGGTCTTCTTGATTCATCCCAAACACTTCTGTGCCTTTCACGTTTTCTTATAGAACCTTATTTCCAAATCCTTTTCCATTCTGGTCACCCTTGCTCAATATTTTTTAACAAGTTGGACATAGTGCTCTAGCTGGGGTTGGGCTGTATCAGTAGTCCCCAACCTTTTTGGCACCAGGGACCAGTTTCATGGAAGACAATTTTTCCACATAAGGGGGTGAGGGGTGTAGGGGGTAGGGGGTTAGCGGGTAGGGGAGGCAGGGTAGGGAGGTGGAGCTCAGGCGGTGATATGCAGCCCTGTTTTCCTATCAGGCCATGGACCGGTACCCAGCTGCAGCCTGGGAGTTGGGGACCGCAGGGCTGTATAACAGGTCGGTCATACAATTCACACCCACTCCGGGTCAGGCATTGTGTTAGGCTCCGGGACTATAAAGGCAGATCAGCCATTGCTCTTGGCCTCCAGCCAAGCACAGTGAAATAAGCACTATGTTAACTGCATGAACAAAACAGGGGCGATTTCCTCTGCCTAGAAGATTTGGGGAAGATTCCAAAGAAGAGCTCAAGTCTGAGCTGGCTTTGGAAGAATGAGTAGGAGATCGCCAGAAATACAGGTGCACAAGAGTGGGAAGGGCGTTTCAGACAGGGGAAAGAGAATGTGAAGGCGTGGGAAGATGTTTTGTAGGTGGGTTAGAGCTGAAACGTGGCCTCATCCTCCTTAATCCTGCAAGGCAGAGTGGGTGGGGAGGAAGACAGGACACAAGGGATAAAAGACAGCAGAGAAATGTTGGGGCCTCTCACCTGAAGGGCAGCCAGAACTCAACACTTGTCTGCAGAGTCTGTGGGCTGGTCTCCAGTCTTGAAAGCAAATACGTTGTCATGCATCTCAGCCCAGACACCACTTCAATGTGTTTCTCGTGGGCTAGACAGAAGCCCTAAAGAAAGAAAGAGAAAGCCAGGGCTGTAAGGGCCCTGGGAATTCCTGAGCCGCGTTCTTCCCACTGAGCGTTACTTTCCTGCCAATCTCCTGCACGCATACGAACATCCCATTGCCCACTGGATGCAGTGCACATAGCTCAGTCCTCGATCCGACGCTTCCCAGCGTGGGTCCCAGCCCTCCTCTCCGGCCTGAGCCCCTCCTCCCCAACCCCAGCCAGGTTGGCCTTGTCACTGTCTGGCTTGCACCTTTCTCACAGGCCTTCCCCACACCCCCTTCCCCACCCTATCCCAACACCCAGCCCCGGCTCCACTTCCTGCAAGATACCCCACCTTGTTTCTCGACTTCTCCAGCCCACATCAGTACCTCTCTCCTCTGTCTCTTGCAACTCGTGTTGGGAATTTAGCCCTCATTTTCTGGTAGTAAAGTGACTTTTTCTGCTGAAAAATCTTCCCCACTAGATGATGAGCCTTCCAAGGGCAAAGACTAGTTGTCCTTTCCCATCTGACCGTAGGCCTGGCCCAGAGCTTTGTCCTAACTCCCCTGGCAAAGTCGGGAAGGCTCCGCAGAAGAGGCTGCATCTGAGCAGGGCCAGCTTGGAGAACAAGGCATTCCCTGGGCAGGCAAGAGTCGGGGGGAATTCTAGAAAGAGGGAATGGCATGTACAAGGGAAATCACAAGGAGGACTTTAGGGAAGTTGTGTAACCTCTTTGAGCTTCTTTGTTTATTCTTTCTAAAAGTAGGGTAATAATACCATCCTCATAGTCTGCTTATGAGGACTTAGCAAATAACAGGTACTTAATTAATATCAGTTTCCTACCCCACCTCAGCTCCTAACTACATTAGGGGATGGGGGGAGATGCTGACTGAATTTATGCTGGCTCCCCCTGAAACGCCTGGCACAGGACTGGGTTACCCGGATGCTGAACTGCTGTTGGCACAGAGCCATTTTCGGAGGCCCAGGTTTGGCAGGTGTCTGCTTTGAAATGGGCAGGAAGGATTTATTTGAGGTCACCAAAATGAGGCAGGGATGCTTAAGTTTCTGGGACCAGAAACCCTATCTCCCAGGAAGCTCGCTGCCCTGAACCCTATGCAGAAAGGGTCGCCTTTGTAGTAAACATTCAGATATCCCAGGACGCAGAAGTACACAGGGGTACACGCCAGCATGCAGAAACTGACACGTCCTGATAGAGCCAGACACGTGGACGTGCCAGAGACACACTCACACCCACTGGGACAGGAACATACACAGGTGGGCACACATGGACACTCACAGTCAACTTGTGCACAGACATAGACACATGCACAGATCCACACGCTAGAGAAAACGTAGCCATACATGCCACATACACATGCAACCCCCAACACAGACACCCCCCCTCCCCGCATGCAAACAAATGCCAGAGACAGAGATTTCAATGGACTCTCCCGGTCACACTGAGACCCGGGCATGAGTCTGCACACAGACGCTCACACACCTACCCCTCCTTCCTCTCACCTGCTCTGGCCTCAGGTCTGTCTGCCTCCATGGAGGGGGCGCAGATAGTGGTAAGCAGGGGACCCCATCGCTGGCCCCCAGTGCTCTCTGTCCTTGGGGTTTCCATTCAATTCCTTTAGTCCACTCCCTTCCTGGCCAGCCCAGATTTGCCTCTCGATGGCATCCCTAATAACTTCCTCTTCAAACACAGTCTTAACCCAAGACAGGCCCTTTGTATTCCACCAGCCTCCACCCCTCCTCCGCTTTCTCCAACAACTCCTCACTCATTTCCCGTCAATAATTTATTCAGCAGTCTTCACTGTCGTGTCTGTTCCTGCCAGACGGGTACTTGAGCACCAGGTGGGGATGGATTCAGAGATGAGTAAGACATAGTCAAAGAGCTCACTCTCCTATCTCTGTATCAGGCAACTTGGCGAGGATTCCTAGATATCACCTCTCCCAACACCCATGTCACAGTCAGGGGGAGCAATGCCCAGAGAACTGTGCCTGAAGTCACTTGGAGATCTGGGGACAAGCCCAGGTTCGAATCCCGCACTCTGAATCCCACCTGTGGTTCAGTCCATGTCCCCGTGCTGTCTGCGGGACACTGATACTTCCCATGCATCTGTCTCCCTCAGACACTTGGCGTGCCCCCTTGCCTTTCTGCCACGGTTATTGTGCTCCCTGCCGGCACGTCTCCTGCCTGACAACTCACCTGCGAGCATGGCCGGGTTCTGCCTCCCACAGCACATACCGGGGCCCAGCTGCTCCCAGCGGAGGGAGAGCGACAGCAGGTATTCCCTGCAGAGGGAGACTTGCTTTAGCAGACCAAGGAGGGAGGAGCGGCATGCAGGCTGGGAGCAGAGGGGTCACCCACTAATTAATTAACCAGGGAGCTCCATGGAGAGCTATGGTGACCTCTGCAACTGCTGGTCCCGCAAGGACCCCTCAGCCAGCCTGGCTTCCCCTCTCCAGCTGGCTAGAAAGTCCTAGTGGGAGAAAGGGAGTGGAGGCATCTGGGAACCCAGAATGGAGGTCGATGCCTCTCAGCGTGGTGACCAGCTGTGCTGGCCCACCCTGCTCAGAGGGTGACACAATCACTCCTCTGCCTCCTTCTAAGGAGGATGGCTGGAGAGGGCAGGGCTTGTCAAAGATCCCACTGCAGGGTGACCCTGGCCTCTTCTCCGTGGCTGTCCCCACACTGAAGCTACGACCTCACCATGTGGATCCCCTTCTCAGGAAAGAGCTCCTCCTCCTGGTGCCACTGTGAGGAGAGCAGTGACATGGATGGGGACCTAGACGCCCAGTCTCCCTGCGTGGGCCCTAGAGGTCCCATGGAACCTGGAAGTGGAGGGGGCGCAGGAGGGGCTGGTGTGGTGGCAGATTTCCCCCCAGGACAGCAGGGTTGGGGTCACAGCTGAGCTTCACACCCCGTGGAGAGCTGCTCTTCGTGGACTTCAGGGTCGCTGCCTCCTGTCACGCCATGGCCCAGGTGGGAGATGCTCCGATCTCAGCCCCACCCAGCTGGTGCCAGAGCAAGAGGACTTCTGCTCCTTGTTCCAAAGCCTTTTGACTGTCCTGTCCTCCTCATTGACTCAGCAAAGCAGCCCCCCTGCATCTGGAGGGGCCGACCTCATTTCTGAGGCTGGGCCAGTTTCTCCTGAGCACAGTCTCTCTCTCCTCCGCCCTTCCTCCATCTGGGTGTGCCTTTTAACACCTGTGGAACTGACGGTCACGTCCCACGGGATGCACTTCCCCAGCTTGGCTATTCATTCACTTGAAAACGTTCGCTCAGCGTCCATGGGGTGCCCAGCCCCGTTGATCTCCAAGGAGCGTCGGGAAAAATCTTGGAACGAGTGAGGTGTTCAAGTCGCCACTAGCTTGTGACCCTGGGCAAGTCACTTCTGCCCTCTGGGTCTCAGTTTCCCTGCTGGTAAATGGAGAGGGGTGAACTGATGGCGCCTGGTGGTCCCTTCGTGTCTGAGGATGTACAGTGCCGGGGATGCCCCTTTCACGGTTAGCATTCAGGCTGGGGACGGAAGACTTGGGCACAGACAGTTACAGCCCTGAGCAGTGAGAGCCTGAGGGGCTCAGACTAGAAGCTGTGCCTGTGGCTTGGGTGTTCGGGGAGCACTTCTGGGAGGAAACAGGCTTGAAACCAAGCAGAAGGATGGGGGGATTTGGGCATATGCAAAATATCTGGGAACCACAGTGTATGCAGAGGGGGCGTAGGAAAATACAAGGGAAGGGAACAGTTTTGAGTAGGGGAGATGTCCTGGCATCATTCTGCCCTGATTAGCTGGGAGACTTTGAAGAAGTTACTCATATTTCCATACCTCAGTGTTTCACCTGGAAAATGGGAAAATAGTAGAACCTGCTTCATAGGGGTGGCGTGAGGACCAGTTGAATTGAGGAACATACAGCCCTCTGAGCAGTGCACGGCTCACAGCAGACACTCACTACAGCGTGGCTGTTCTGTTGTTGTCCCTCTGCTGGTCCTACTGTGTGCTAGGTGTGTTAGGGTTTGCTCTATCTTTCACTCTCTTGATCTGCATTTTTTTTTCCTTTTGAGAAGAAGCCACTGTGAATCTCTCCATTCCCCTGACAAGCATGAAACGAGTGTCGGTCAACAGTAAAAAGGCACTATCTTCACTTTGCTAGTAACTCTTTCAAATAGATGAACGCCCTAAGAATGTCACTGTCGTCCCAGTCCCAGCATGTGGGAACGTAGGGTTCCGTGTGCCATGTCCCTGCTGTTTAACAAGACTAAATACTACCGCACAATGGAAGCATGATTACCAGGGACTAATGGCTAGAACGAAAAGAGATGGATGCTTCAGAGGCTCTCGTGTTGTGCATTCTTCAGGCTTTTCTGTTTTCTTTTTTTCCCAAAAGTTTTTTTCTTGTGGTAAAATACACATGACATAAAATTCACCAGCGTCACCATTTTTTAAGTGTATACTTCAGTGGTTTTAAGTACTGTTGTTCTTTTTAGAGTTATTTTTTCTTAAAAAAGAAACAAGTGTCCTTGCTTTTTTCCCCTTCCTATCTGTGAAGTTTCTTTATTTTATTTCTTCTTCTTCTTTTTTTTTTTTTTTTGAGACAGAGTCTCGCTTTGTTGCCCAGGCTAGAGTGAGTGCCGTGGTGTCAGCCTAGCTCACAGCAACCTCAAACTCCTGGGCTCAAGCAATCCTCCTGCCTCAGCCTCCCGAGTAGCTGGGACTACAGGCATGCACCATCATGCCTGGCTAATTTTTTCTATATATATTAGTTGGCCAATTAATTTCTTTCTATTTATAGTAGAGACGGGGTCTCGCTCTTGCTCAGGTTGGTTTTGAACTCCTGAGCTCAAACAATCTGTCCACCTCTGCCTCCCAGAGAGCTAGGATTACAGGTGTGAGCCACCACGCCCGGCCATATTTTATTTCTTCTTTTCTCAGGGAAAACACGTACCTGTTATAACACACGAGATGCACAGGGATGTATAAAGATAAAAAAAGAATCTCCCCCTGACCTCCCTCACTTCTGTGAGTAATCAGTGTTGGCAGGGGCTTCCATACCTTTCCCCCAGCTCACACTAGCTGCATCTGTCTGTCTGTCTGTCCACTATCTATCTATTTTTCTAACCTATTATCATCTACTCATATACACACACGCGTATGTACATACATACATATGAAGTTCTCCAAAGTATACTTTCTCAGGATAAAAAGATAATCCAGCAAATATATGGAAACATTGGCAAAGAATTTTATATTCTAGCAAAGCAAGTGTTTTCATTTGTGTTTCTTCTCTTCCAGTATCCACATAATGCTGAGCATTTTCTTTTCTTTTCTTTTTTTTTTCATTTTCAACCACAAAACTTTAAGTTAAAAGAATTATCCACATGACATTCGTGCTCATGACTGCAGTGTCCCATGAAGGGGACATGCCACAGGTTATTTGATCCTATAGTAATCTTGAACAAATTATTAAGGAAGGTATGTCAATTTAGGCTTGTTTTTTTTTTTTTTTTTGGTCTTTTAAGCTTTCCTAAGACCCCAGAGACAAAATCCAGTGTCAAAGAGGTGAACCTTTCTGTAACCCCTGACAACTGTGGAAAAGGAATTCACCTACCAAACTTTTTATTAATTATACTACCATTAGCAATGGTTGAATGTGCCTCCTCCTCACTGTGAAATATTATTTTTTTAGTATTAATTTTTCTTTTTGTGACATTTTGCTCTGTGGAAAACAGAACCTTGTCTTAATTTCCTTGCTTGTTAAGTACATTTCCCTCCAATCACATGAGATGTAGCTGTGCTTGCCTGGCTTTGCCTGCCTAGTTCCAAGACAGTGTAGTCAAATTGAAAGCAGGGTTTTGGCTGTGCTCTGGAAGAAGTGATAAGCTATTAGATAAGACTCTTAATGTTTGCGTTTTTCTTTAGTGTAAACCATTTAAAGTAAGTTATATTTTTGTATTAGCATATGTATAATTCTTGGACAAAGATGTAAATATGAGATGAATGGTATGAAGTTTCACATGAGTTTGAACTGACTTGTAATTTCGAAAGCTATGTATTACACCACGTGAACACAAAAAGAAGAGTATATATGTATATATAATAATCAAATAGCAATGTAGTAATCTAAACCTTTGAATAATTTTGATGTTCTTATTTCCTCCTAAAGTACCAATGTGAGAAATTACACTCTGTGGACAATTATTAGCATTGTTATTATTTTTTAAAGAGGATATCACATTAGTTTGTGTTAATTCTTACTTAGGTAACTATAAAGATGCTGAAATTATAAATTATATTTACAAATAACCAAGGGTCAGAGGCCTAAATGGACTAGTTTGTATCCAGAAAGAGTGTAAATCTAGAGTCTAGAAGAAGAACCTCAGGTTGCTGGTCAAGGCTTTCTACATAACTAGCCATTTAGCTCCAACTCGAGAAGTATGTGAGAGTCACCACCTGCAGGAGTCATGAACTAAGGCTGTTGAATTTTAACCACGGATAATTTTAAAGGCCCTTTCATATTGTAAGGAGTTTATATGTAACTGGAAATGTGATTGCTTGGTTTTAGAGCAGGAATTTGAATTGAATAATTTTCTCTGTTAGAATATGCTTTAGTAAAAATAGAATTAGGAGTGGGTTTGACATTGTAACATATTGTTAAACTAAGACTGTATTGAATTTGTTATGAATAAACCTAATACACCTTGTTAAAATAATATAGTATGCATTAGGCATTATGGTTTGGGGCTGTGAGAATGCTATAATTTGCAAATGGGCCCAAAATTTGGCATGAAGGTTGCACTCTTTTCTTAAGGTAATTTTTATGTCTTCTGGCCTAGAAGATGCTAAACAAGTTAAGATCAACACTTTAAAGTATATAGATATGATTCCTAAATGACCATTTTAAGTAAAAGTTGTATAAGAGTCACCTATGACCATATGGCAAGGAATAGATATCACTTTCTCTGAAACTAAGGGTCCAAAACATACTATTAAGTATAGAAAACACTGGAATATAGAAATCAGGACTTTTTGATGGTTAGTACATACAGAAGTAATACCAATTCATCAAACATTGTGAGGGTGTTTGTTCTTAATGGAAGTAAATTGTTGGCTTTTGTTGTTAATCAAAATATTTGAGTATATAATCTCACAGGAAATAAGTAGAGACATACTAAGAAAGATAATACATCAGGTAGGATAAAGTTGGTTTTAAGAACTCAGACGACTAAAAACATTAAAATTTAAAGGTGTGCACTGTCTGGGGGATGGACATGCTTGTAGCTCTGACATGGGTGGGGCAAAGGCAATATATGTAACCTAAACATTTGTACCCCCATAATATTCTGAAATAAAAAAATATATAAAAAGAAATAAAATGTGCAGCATATAAATTAGAATAAAATGAACTCATATATCTGAACAATGTCAGGTCCTCAGAAACATGCTTAGGATGGGGGAATCTTCTGCATGTCGTTTTATTTGAAACTAACAGAGAAATGGACTTTGAAACAACAAACGCTGAAGGTGTAGAATGTAGAGAGATATTTTGCCATTTGGGGAAGAAAGAACATATCTAAAAGAAAGTGAAATGCAACCCAAAGAAGTTGATAAGCTGCAGATGTGAAGAACCAGATTCCAAAATCTAGTATGTATGTAGATAAGTACAATGAAAAAGTTTACCGCATGATTAAAGATACCCTAAGACAGAGAAGTCAGGTTGAATTTTGTCCCTGGCAATTGTTCAGTAAACCAATCCAAATATTATGGGATAGATCAGCACCTGCCTTATGCTAGAAACTGTCATAGGGTGAGGACACAGCAAGGAAAAAGAGACCAAAATCCCTGCCTCAGAGAGCTTACGTTATTATCACCATGAAATTTTATTTTATTTTTTTGTGGAGAAGCCAAAGTAGACAGATATTGTCAACATAATAGATATAGGCTGAGCCATCCTCTCTATGAACTTTGAAGTAAGGTTGCTCTCTGAGAGTTACAACAGTACCGTGCACACACAAATTACATAATCAGCCGATTTTGTTAAGTACCTAAAAACGTTAGCTGGGAAACTATATTTGAAGAATTTTGGAAAGCCTCCAACCTAAATCAAGGTGACCCAGGGGTAATCTCAGGGAGACAGGACTATAAATGGCTTTCACTTAGTAAACGAAAGCTAATGAGTTGTAATAAACCTTGTTTGGAGAACAAATGGTGAGAACAGTTTGATCAACCCTGAATATCCAGGGAAAGAGTCCTCCAAGGTAGCCGCTGGCAGTGCCGTCAGAAGTACTGCTTGGAAGGAGGGAATTGTGTCTCATCAGGGTTGGCATGACCTTTCCCTTGACTGAACTCTCTCTACATAAGCAGAAGGCTCCCAGATTCCGTAGCAGAACCTGACTCTGTGCTCACCAAGAAATGCTCTGATGCAGCTTATCTAGGGAGCGAGAGAGAGAGAATGCAGTGCTGGGAGAACATACAGTCTATCTTTAAGTTCTATTTTCAGGATAAACTAACCTTCTGGTTTATGTATGTCCTTACCAGAAGCTTGGTTAATGTGACTCCACTCCTGAAAAGTGGATCCACCCTTGATGTGGATTTCTGAGTTTACAGGGTGGAGAATTGAACCAAATGTCCCATGTGAGCTGCTCTTTAGCCATTTAGTTTTTCCCCAGGTATGTTCAGATTTGCTCTATTGCCTACCTCCTTCACACTGCAATAGTCTGGTCAAAATATCCAAGTGTTTTCTAGTCAGTGAATAAGAGGAAAAGAGAAAAAACTAGGGGACAAGACATTCAGGTTAGGGAGAAGGAAGAGGTTCCTGGTGCAGGGCTACCATGATCCTTGCTTATATCCCACACAGCGTCTAACATGGTGCCTTGTGTGGAGGTGGTGTTCAGTAAATAATCATTTATTTCCTTTTATCCTCTGAAATTGGGGAATTGCATGTACAGATGGTCCCCCATTTATGGTGTTCGACTTACAGGTTTTCGACTTTTCGATTGACTTATCAGGGACATAATCCCATCATAAATCGAGGAGCTTCTTATGACTTACAATGGGGTCATGGTTTCTACTGAAGGCGAGTAGCCTTCATACCATTGTAAAATGGAAAAATCACAAGTCAGACCATTGTAAGTCGAAAACTCGTAGGTCCAACCATTGTACAATCTGCTACTGTAGTGCCAGTGATAAATGCGTTTTCTATTCAGATGTTTTTAACTTACTATAGGTTTATCGGGCTGGAGCGCCATCATGAATGGAGAAGTATCTGGATATTGCTAATCTATACTGAAATTTGTTTAGAGAATGTTAGTAGGTTTCACTTGAGGAGGTATCTTACCTCCTCATGGCCTCCAGGCTCATGGCAGGAGGGACCCTAACCACCATCTTTGAGTTCCTCCTCCCCCTCTGGGGACTCTCAGAGTGACTAGAGGAGTGGTGTGTTCTCTTCCTGTTGTTCCTATGGATGTACATGGTCACTGTGGCTAGGAACCTTCTCATCGCCCTGGCCATAGGCACTGACACATGTCTCTGCATGCCCATGTACTTCTTCCTCATCAGCCTGTCGTGTGCAGACATCCTTTTCACCTCCATCACTGTGCCCAAGGCCCTGGTGAACATCCAGACCCAGAGCAGGTCCATCTCCACCCAGGGCCCCTGACTCAGCTCTACTTCTCCTGGATCTTTGGGCACATGGACATCTTTCTCCAGCCACTGTGACCTATGACTACCTGCCATCCTCTCCACTACATGATGGTCACACCCCACCCTGGCTCCAGTGCTGTACCTATTAGTACCTGGGAACTGCCAGCCCGTGAACCTTGTTGCCATGGCCCATTCCTTACTCATATTCCAACTTTCCTTCTGCTCTGCAGTGTCATCCCTGACTTTTTCTTTGATCTGGGACTGTGATGAAGGCGTTTTTGTCTGATGTACATCTGGCAACCTTGTGCTTGTGCTCTTGCGCTTTGGGGAGTGATTATTTTAACCCTTTTCTTAGTTTTTTTATTTACTGAAATGTAACTTGTATAGAGTCAAATACATATATCAATAAGTTCAGTTCAATATTTTTTGACAAATATATACACCTATATTATCATCATCCAAGTCAAGATAGGGAACCTATTTCCATTATCCTAGAAAGTTTCTCATGCTCTTTTCTAGTTGTCTCCTACCTTGAGGCAGCCACTGATTTGATTTCTATCTTCATATTAATAGATTAGAGATTAGATTTACCTGTTCATGAGCTTCACATAAATGGAATCATATAGTATGTACACATGATACGTACATTTCTGTTTGACTTCATTTACTCAACATAATGTTTTTGAAATTCATCTATATTGTTGCATATATTAATAGTTTGTTCCTTTTATATTTCTGAATAGTATTCAGTTATATGGGTTATCACCATTTTTTTCTTATCTATTCCCCTGTTAATTAATATTTAGATTATGTCCAGGTTTTGCCAATTATGAATAAAGCTGCTATAAGCATTCTTACACAAGGTTTGTATGTTTTCACTTTTCTTTGTTATATACCTAGGATTTGTACTGCTGGGTCAAAAGGCAGGTGTATGTTTAATTTTCTTAGACATTGACAAATAGTTTTCCAAAACAGTTGGACTCATCTATACTTCCATTTGCAATATTTGAGAATTCCAAATGTTCCACATCCTTGTTGACACTTGGTATTATCAGTCTTTTAATTTTAGCCATACTGTCCCTCTTATATTGTATCTTATCATCTTTTTCTTTATCTGTATTGGATCAGATATCCTCAGAGTCTTCTGTTCCCCAGAGAGCACCTGTGGCCCTCACCTTCTCTCATCTCCCTGGTCTATAAGACAGTTGAGTAGAGGGGACCCGGCAGCCACTGTGTTGCACACAGTAGTAATGCTCATGCCAAACCCTTTCATCTGAGGGAAAAAAGCCTGAAGGATTCTCTAGAAGTAAACATCAGGGCCAAAATCTTCTTCTTATGGTCTCAGTGAGGTGGGCAAAGAATGTGGGCTCAGGAAGGGAGAGAATAAAGTTAATAAGATGAACAAATTAATAATAACAGAAGTTATCCTTCATTGAACATCTGGCAGACATTACATTTATTGCTTGCATATGATGTTGTTTAATATTTCTACCAGCTCCATGAAACGGGGCATTATTATATTCATTTTATAAATGACAAAACTGAGACTGAGCCGTGAATTACCAAATGTCACCCAACTTGTAAATGGAAGATCCAGGACTTGCATCAGATCTGCAGGTGCAGCTTTGACAGGTCATTGCTTCCCAGAGACCCTCTTCCGGGAGCCAGTGGGACTGGCGTTCAAATGTCTTAGAGCCTCAACAATTATCTGGCTAGTGTAAGAAGCACGTGACCCACTGATGTTCTGACCCAGCCACAGGAGCTGGCTAGCCCACAGGTCTCAGCGTAATCTCACTTCTCTTGGCATACGATTTGTGTCAGGGCCAGGACAGGGCCTGGTTCTGGCTAACGAGATGACAAGGAACATTGGCTGGGAGGACGTCCATTCCCCATAAAAGCACACTGTGTGCCCCTGGAGGGCTTAACTGGGAAGAGATTGCCCACAGCGGTTCAGCTGAGCTGGCTGCTCTCTTTGACCTGGGATGTCCCTCTGTACAGTGCAGAGTACAAGGCCCAGAGCAGTGACCACATGACGTTTTCTCATTGACTTACGGATATCTGCCATGAATGTTTTAGGGTGTCTGTGTGTGTGTGAAAAACCAAGACAATGAAAAAAATGTTAGAAAATCATAAATCTTTATAATGGGCGTAAGGTAGAGTATTGTACATTCTTGGAGTCGTCAATAGTACTTATGCTTCTTTCTGTTGCTGTTGTCAGAGGAAGCCTTTCACAAAAACCATGACAATTTTTAAAAACTCTCTTTTTGCTCTTTCTAAGCTCTGTGGCATCAGGGAACTGTGACATGATAAATGACCATGTGAATTTTCTGAAATATTTTCTGGCTGTGACCGACTTTTCATTTTAAAATCTCAACTGAAGATACTCTGTTTTCTCCAACTTTTTTTCTTTTTTCGCTTCAAACTAAGGGATCAGTGCCCATAAACAGGGTCCCTGAGGTTCGGGGCTTAGCTATGATAAGACAGGTAGCTGGAACCACAAACGTCAAGATGAAAATGGGGACATCTGCGTATGACCACCCTACGTTCATTCTCCACTTCTAACTGTGCTATTATTTCCTTCCGGGGAAATGACTTCATCCATTGTACAGGATCATGGTTTGGGGCAGTCAATTGAATATAGTGCCTTGCCTTTGCATACATTAAATTGAAGGGATGTTGAAGGATCCTTCCATGAGAACTTTTCTTTCTCTCCCTGGTCCCTGGAACTTTGACTCTTGAGTGGAAATGCACAGGACTGAAGAAGGACTAGAAACCAGCAGTGGTGCCCAGGAGAGGTACTGAAGAACTTCCTGAGTTCTACCTGTTCAAAGCCTGCTCTTCAGTCTTCCCTTTGTGATCTACCCTCATATCTTTCCAATAAGTTTTCCTTTTTGCATAAGCAAGCTAGTTGATTTCTGTTGCATGTGAATTAAAGAAACTGTGGCAGAGACACTTTTACATTTCTCAGCCTTCCCTGCGCTTAGGTTGGGGCTGTGAGCACAAGTGTGGAGTGTCACTTCCGGTCTGACTCAACTAAGCCACTATGTGGCTCCTCTGTCCCTCTCTTCCCCGCTGTGGTGACCTCAAGGTGTTGGGCTCCAGGTTCAAGATGGTGGCGCCTATGTCAGCGTGGGTCCTTGAGTATGTGGTGCAGAGCACCCTTCACCATGGGGACACGTGGCATGTTTCAGAAGCAAATTTGCTGTGTTGATCCACTGAGACTTTGAAGTTACTGATAATTTGTTACCTCACTACAGCCTGTAACCTGGCTGAAACAAAGCACTAATCGATAGGGACAAAATGTGACAAATTCAGCGCTGTGGCTTCAGACACACATTCACACATGAGACCATTTGTTTTCGTCTCAATTTCTTTCTTTCCTCCAACAAAAAACCATTGTTTTCTGTAGAAAGTCCTGGGCCATCAGACCCAGATTATTTTTCTCTGGTTTACTCCTGAGTTTGATGTGTTGTGGGCTGTTTGTAAGAGCCCATCAACCTTATTTTCTGGCCCGGCCCCCACATACCTGACATACCCTGGAACTGTAAGTTCTTGTAAAATGAATTGTCCTTGCCCACATTTCTCAAGGTGTCATGACAGTTTCCCTCCGTGGCCAGGCGCACTGTAGAGACACCATCTGGAGTTTGTCTGGAGTCTCCTCAGCTCAGTGTTTGCTCTGGGCTTGATTAGGCGCTTTTTTTGTTGTCATTGTTGTGCTAACTTCTAAAAATCAATTCTCTAGGTATATCGTGTTTCCCTGAAAATAAGACAGGGTCTTATATTTATTTTTCCTCAAGAAGACACCCTAGCACTTATTTTCAGGGGATGTGTTATTTTTTTAAAATATGGTACAACAATCTATGTTTTTTCAAATATAGTTAAGTCGTCTTCTTCTGGAACATCGTCATAACTCTCCAAAGCCGGAATTCCATCCTGAATTTCTTGAGACTCTATTTCCTTTGGAACCATTGGCCCCAATCTCTTATGTAGAGCAATAGAGCTCTCAGGGGGCAGATGAGAAGGGCTGCTAGTCTTCTTTCCCGCTCCGCGACGAAATGCATGGATTGTGCAAATGCGCTGCGTAGGCACACCCATCACTAGGTCTTATTTTTGTGGTAGGGATTCTATTGCACAAATGATTAGAAATCCTGCTAGGGATTATTTTATGGGTAGGTCTTATTTTCAGGGGAACACGGTAGTAATGGACTTGTAATAGAATAATGTAATAATATTTATCTGTGACTATTTTAATTATTATTATTATTTTTTATTTTAGCATATTATGGGGGTACAAATTTTAAGTTTTCAAATAATGCCCTTACCCCCCCTTCCTCCACAAGTCTTAGCTTCAAGCGTGACCATCCCCCAGATGGTGCACATCTCACTCATTATGTATGTACCCCCCCAATACTCCATTAATGTAGTTCCTATGTGTCCACTTAGGTGCTGATCAGTTAATACCAGTTTGCTGGTGAGGATATGTGGTGCTTGTTTTTCCATTCTTGGGATACTTCACTTAATAGAATGGGTTCTAGCTCTATCCAGGAAAATACAAGAGGCACTATATCACTGTTGTTTCTTATAGCTGAACAGTATTCCATGGTATACATATACCACATTTTATTAATTCACTCATGAATTGATGGGCATTTGGGTTGTTTCCACAGCTTTGCAATTGTGAATTGTGCTGCTATAAACATTCGAGTTCAACATCTCTAATCATCAGGGAAATGCAAATCAAAACCACAATGAGATATCGCTTATTTCCAGTAAGAATGGCCTTTATCAAAAAGTCCCAAAATAATACATGTTGGCGTGAATGTGGAGAGAGAGGAACACTCCTACACTGCTGGTGGGACTGTAAACTAGTTCAACCTCTGTGGAAAGCAATATGGAGATACCTTAAAGCAATACAAGTGGATCTACCATTTGACCCAGCAATCCCATTACTGAGCATCTACCCAAAAGATCAAATGACACTCTATTTTAATTATTTATATTTTTTATCTTAATGCTTATATATTTTGATTAAAAATAAATATTTAAAATATGCATATCATTTTTCCACTGATGGGCACTTTGGCTGATTCCATACCTTGGCTATTGTGAATGATGTTGCAGTGAACATGGAGATGCAGACATCTCTATGACATACTGGTTTCACTCCTTTGAATATATATCCAGATGTGAAATTGCTGGAACATATGGTAATTTCATTTATTTTTTATTATTTTATTTCAGAATATCACAGGGGTACAAATGTTTTGGTTACATAAATTGCCTTTGCACCACCCAAGTCACAGCTACGAGCATGCCCATCCCCCAGACAGCGCACACCGTGCCAGTTAGGTGTAAATATACCCATCCCCTGCTCACCCCTCCCACCTGCCTGACACCTGATGAATGCTATTCCATATGTGCATGTAAGTGTTGATCAACTAATACCAATTTAATGGTGAGTACACGTGGTGTTTGTTTTTCCATTCTCGTGACACTTCACTTAGAAGAATGGGCTCCAGCTCCATCTAAGACAGTACAAGAGGTAGTTCACCATTTTTTTTATACCTGGGTAGAACTCCATGCTGTACATATACCACATTTTACTAATCCACCCATGTATTTATGGGCACTTGGGTTATTTCCACATCTTTGCAATTCGAGTGCAGATGTCTTTATGGAGATACCTCAAACAACTAAAAGTAGAACTAGCATTTGATCCAGCAATCCCACTATTGGGTATTTACCCAAAGGTAATTTTATTTTTTTAGGTCTGTTCCACAGTGGCTTTGCTGATTGACAATACCACTAACAATGTACAAGGGTTTCCTTTTCTCTACATCTTCCCCAACATTTATTATCTTTCATATTTTTGATAATAGCCATCTACCAGGTGTGAGACAATATCTCATTGTGGACACATAAAAGTAGAGGGTAGAATGGTGATTATGGGGCTGGGCAGGGAGTAGATGAGGAAAGGGGAGACATTGGGCAAAGAGTACGAAATTCCAGTTAGACAGGAGAAATAAGTTCTGGTGATACATTGCATAGCATGGTGACCATAGTTAATAATGTATTCTATATTTATAATGTATAATATATTTATATATAGTTATAATGTATTATATATTTCAAAATAGCTAAAAGAAGGGGTTTTAAATCTCACTACAAAGAAATGTTAAATATTTGAGGTGGTGGATTACTAATTAGCCTGATTTGGTCATTCTACAATGTATACACGTATCAAAACATCATATTGTACCCCACAAATATATACAATTATTTGTCAATTAAAAATAAAATAAAACTTAAAAACTAAAATATACATATCAGGCTATCTTATTCTTCTGTAACAATTATTTCAGGACCTTAGCTTTTAATATTGTTGATTCTAACACTTTATCTATAAATTCTTTTGTGTTTTCTACACATACATTTATGTCATTTGTGATTATATTTTTTCTTTCTTTTCTTTAAGTTACCTTTGTTTTAATACCTATACTTTTAATAATTTTTCTTACCTTAATGCGCCACCTGGGATTCCCAATATAATGTTGGATGGAAGTGGTATATACGTGTCTTCTTAGTAAACCCAAAGGCAAGTTACATGTTTAGCATGTAACTATTAATTATGATATATCTACTAATGTAGAAAGTTGCTCTCCTAATATTAAACCAACTTGCATTCTCATGATTAACTCAAGTTGGCCATAGTGTACTATCCTTCATATATATGACTTGATTCAGTTTGCTGATATTTTGTGTAGAATCTTTGCATCAATATTCTTGAGGGAGACTGAATTTATCCAAGGGTGGGGAACCTGCAGCCTTGGGGCCACATGTGGCCTTCCGGATATTTGAGTGTGGTCTTTTGACTGAATCAAAATTTTACAGAACAAATCCTTTAACCATACTTTTCCATTCTTGCTCTGATCTTTCAGATTTGGATATCAGGTTACTGTAGTCATAAAATGAATCCTGGAGTATTCCTTCTTTTTCTAATTCTCTGCAAGGCTTTATGTAATATTGGAGATATCTACCTTTTAATTGTTGATTGAACCAACCATTGAAACCATCTAGGCCTGGAGTTTCTTTGTGAGAAACTTTTAGATTGCTGATCCAATTTTTCAGTGGTTGTAGAATTAGAGTCCCGCTCAGAATGATGGTGTTTCACTGCTGTCCTCCCAGGCCAGTGAGCCTGCCGAAAGCACAGCTCAGCCTCTCAGAGGCCTCCCCTGGATCAGCAAATGCTTCTAGGAAAAAAGCAGTTCTATGTGCAGAGGCTCCAACTGATAAGTGATCTCTCTGAACCTGGTCCACTCCCTGATCTCTGCCAGGCAAGGCCTCACCAGCCCGTTAACTCTCTGATGCCTTTTTAAAAAAAATTTTGTGGTAAAATATACATAACCTAAAACATAGCATTTTAATCATATTTAAGTGTACGGTTTAGTGGCATTAAATGCAATCACATTATTGTGCAGCCATCACCACCACCCATCTCTAGAACTTCTTCATCTTCCCCAACTGAAATTCTGTGCCCATTACATAGCAACTCCCCTTCCCCTCTCCTTCAAGCCTCTGCCAACCACCATTCTACTTTCTGTCTCTATGAATCTGACTATTCTAGATACCTCATAAAAGTGGAATTATACAATATTTGTTCTTTTGTGTCTGGCTTATTCTTTTATTTTTTTAAGAGGATATTTCAATATTTCATCTGGCTTGTTTAGTTGTCTTCATCGGGAAGGTTGGTCTGCATTATGAAGTTCCAGGAGACTGGAAGTCTCTGATTCCTGTACCAGAGAATAGGGCCCCCAGATGAAGCCCTTGCGAAGAGTCTGGGACTTGGAGACATCAGCTCTCATCCCTAGATAAGTGTTTCTAGCCTACGCTGTGGATGTAAGGTAGCCCAGTGGTCCCCAAATGCTGGTTCATGGACTGGCTGTATTTGTTAGTACCATCTATGCAGTCAGGCAGGGATGTGAAGTCATGTTTGGGAACAACTGCTGTTGTATACACATGATTATAAACATGATGTGGTCAAAGACACACACCCTTGAGCTGCTATAGTGAGGGGAGAAGACAAGGCATTCAAGTAGGAATTGATTTTCACTTTGACATTTTGGAAATAAATTATTATAAACCCCTAATTCTCTGATTCAAGCTTAGTTAAAATTGAAGTTGAAATCATGGCCCTTAAGTTTCAATAGTGCTCAAAGAGAACTTTTCAGTGAAAAAATTATTAACACAGGAAGTTTTAAATTCAGTATTTAGCCAAATTTTATTGTTTAGAAAGATGAGAGGCAGTTGGAGAATGCTTATATACAGTTACTATAAAACTTAAATACATATTTATTTTACATTTTGTCACCATAGAGTCTTTGTCTAAGTCTGTTAAGTGGGACAAAAAGCTTTTTGGTTCTAGTAGTTGCTGTCCAAAAGCTGTTGATTGGTGATGTGGAGACTAGGATTGTTTGCTACGGATAGCTGCAATTGTTAGTGTTTATGGTGGAGAATAGTGTCTGATCTTCAAAGTTATAAAACTCTTTGTTACAGGAAGTTGATTTTTTCCTATTAACCTTGTTAAAATTAACCCCCTCTTTGTGATATCACTGATAGTATAGATGGTCCAACTATCATTAATATATAGGAACCATAGTTTCTTTTTAAAATTGTATATATTCCAGATATAAAACCATCCTCATGTAGCCATCTAATCTTTGACAAAACAGACAAAAACATACACTGGGGAAAAGAATCCTTATTCAATAAATGGTGCTGGGAAAATTGGATAGCCACAGGTAGAAGACTGAAACAGGACCCACACCTTTTGCCTCTCATAAAAACCTAAGGCAGGAAATTATAAGAATTCTAGAAGAAAATGTTGGAAAAACTCTTATAGGCATTGGCTTAGGCAAAGAGTTTATGAACAAGACTATAAAAGGTTTACTCACCCTACCCACTCTAGCTCCCACCCCCACTACACCCCCTTCCTGACCAGCACCCAGTGAGTATTACTACCTTAGTGCTAATCAATTAGTACCAGTTTGATGGTGAGTACATATATGGAGACAGGGTGCACTGTATGGGGAAAGGACACGTTTGTGGCCCTGGCTTGAGTAACGCAAAAATGCATTTCATGTAACCAAAATGTTTGTATCTCCATAGTATCCTAAATAAATAAATGACCCCAAAGGCAATCATAGAATCAACAAAAATAAATAAATGGGACCTGATCAAATTAAAAAGCTTCCGAACAGCCAAGCAAACTATCACAAGAGCAGACAGACAACCTACAGAATGGGAGAAAATATTCGCATGCTACACATCTGATAAAGAGCTGATAACTAGAATCTATATAGAACTCAGAAAAATCAGCAAGAAAAAATAAAACAATCCTATTAAAAATCGGGCAAAGGACATGAACAGAAACTTTTCAAAATAAGGTAGACTAATGGGCAGCAAACATATGAAAAAATGCTCAACATCTCTAATCATCAGGGAAACAAACGCAAATCAAAACTGCAATGAGATATCACGTATCTCTAGTAAGAATGGCCTTTATCAAAAAGTCCCAAAACAATAAACGTTGACATGGATGTGGAGAGATAAGAACACTCCTACACTGCTGGTGGGACTGCAAACTAGTGCAACCTCTGTGGAAAGCAATATGGAGATACCTCGAAGTGATACAAGTAGAGCTACCATTTGATCCAGCAATCCCACTACTGGGCATCTACCCAAAGAACAGAAGACACTCTATAAAAAAGACACCTCCACTCGAATGTTTATAGCAGCACAATTCACAATTGCAAAGATGTGGAAACAACCCAAGTGCCCATCAATACAAGAGTGGATTAATAAAATGTGGTATATGTATACCATGGAGTACTATTCAGCTGTAAGAAACAACAGTGATATAGCACTTCTTCCATTTTCCTGGATAGAGCTGGAACCCATCCTACCAAGTGAAGTATCCCAAGAATCAAAAAATAAGCACCACATACACTCACCAGCAAATTGATTTCACTGATCAAAACCTAAGTGAACATATAAGAATAGCATTTATCGGGTGTCGGGCAGGTGGGGGCGGGGGATGGGTATATACACACATAATGAGTGTGTTGTGCACCATCTAGGGGATAGACACACTTGAAGCTCTGACTTGAATGGGGAGGGGGAGAATGGCAATATACATAACCTTAACATTTGTACCCCCATATTATGCTGAAATAAAAAAAATAAAGTCGTATATTTTAAGGTAGGTAACATGATGTTTCCATATACATCTACATAGTGAAGTGATTACTACAGTCAAGTAAATCGATGTTATCCATTAGTTTACATATTACCTTTCCTTTTTTGTGTGTGGATAGAGTACCTAAAATTTATTTTTAAAGTACCTCAAGTATACAATCTTAGCAAATTTCTAGTATACAATATAATATTATTAACTATAGTCCTCATGCTGTACATTAGATCTCTAGACTTATTCATCTGACATAACTGTGACTTTGTACCTTTTGACCTACATTTCCCAATCCCTCTCACCAACCACCTTTCTACTCAATTTCTATGTATTTTTAAAAATTCCACATGTAAGTAAGATCTTTTCTCTTTTTGATAAATAAATTTTTCACTTAGCATAATGTCCAGAGCACAGAGGTATATTTTACAACACTTAAAAATAACAATCATCAAATGGAGAAACATACCTGCTCATGCATCAGTAGTATCAACAATGTTAAAATGTCCATACTTCCTAAATGGATTGACAGATTCAATGTAATCCCCATCAAAATACCAACAACATATTTCACAGATCTAGAAAAAATAATTCTATGCTTTGTTTACAACCAGAAAAGAGCCCAAATCACGAAATCAATCCTAAGCAAAAAGAACAAATCTGGATGCATCACATTACAAGACTTCAAACTGTACTACAAGATGGTAGTAACCCAAACAGCATGGGATTGGTACAAAAATAGAGGCACAGACCAATGGAACAAACAATAGAGAACTCAGATATAAAAACATCTCCCTACAGACAACTGATCTTTGATAAAGCAGACAACAATGCACACTGGGGAAAAGAAGCCCTTATAAAACAGGACCCCTATCTCTCATCACTCACAAAAATTAATTTAAGATGGATAAAAATGTTAAATGTAAGGCATGAAATCCTAAGAATTCTAGAGGAAAATGTAGGAAAAATGCTTCTAGATATCGGCCTAGGCAAAGAATTTATGAATAAGACCCCAATGGCAATCATAGCAACAACAAAAATAAATAAAAGGGATTTGATTAAACTAAAAAGCTTCTGCACAGCTAAGGAAATAATCAATAGAGCAAATAGACAACCTACAGAATGGAAGTAAATATTTCCAAGCTATATATCTGATAAAGGGCCAATATCCAGAATCTACAAAGAACTCAAGCAAATCAGCAAGAAAAAGACAAACAACCCCATTAAAAAGTGGGTAAAACACATGAACAGAAGCTTTTTAAAAGAAGATAGACAAATGACCAATAAACATATGAAAAATCAATGTAACTAATAATCAGGGAAATGCAAATTAGAACCACAATGAAATATCACCTGACCCCTTTAGAATGGCTTTTATTAAAAAGTTTAAAAACAACAGATGTTGGCATGGATGCAACGAAAAGAGAAAACTTATACACTGTTGGTGGGACTGCAAATTAGTACAATCTGTATGGAAAACAATATGGAGACTGCTCAAAGAACTAAAAGTAAACCTACCATTCGATCCAGCAACCCATTACTGGATATCTACCCAAAGAAAAAAAGTCATTTTATCAAAAAGACAACCTGCACTTGAATGTTTATTGCAGCACAATTCACAATTGCAAAGATGTAGAATCAACCCAGTGACCATCAATTCATGAGTGGATTAACAAAATCTGGTATACATACACCATGGAGTATTATTCAGCCATTAAAAGGATGAATTAATGCCTTTTGCAACAATTTGAATGGTACTGGTGACCATTCTCCTAAGTGAAGTACCACCAGAATGGAAAAAAAAAACCACCACATGTGCTCACTATTAAACTGGAAGTAACCAATGAGCACACATGTTCACAGAGGAATGGAAAACTTAGGAAATCAAGCAGGGGGAAGGGGGAAGGAAGGGAGGGGCAAAAGCCTACCTAATGAGTACAGTGAACACTATGTGCATGATAAGCACACCTGTAACTGTGATTCAAGCATTACAAAAGCAATCCATGTAACCAAAGACATTGGTACCTTTTCAATACTTTGAAATAAAAAATTAAAAATTTAAGAAAGAATGAATCATCTTTCCTTTTACAGCTACTCTCTGGCAATATAATATTCTATATTCCTTAAAGATATTAATATTTCCTTGAAACAGCCAATCCTTGATCTTCTCAGAAAGGTAAAAAATGTCTTTTGTAGGACAATTATTTTATAGTTGGTTTGAATTACAAATGAATCTTGAAAAACACCTGAACAAAAATTTTGCTGAAAACAGGGGCCATTGTTCTAGTCAAGGAGTGAATGGGTCTGTTATTTTTGCCAAATATATCCCTCAATGAGAAAAAAAAGCTTTGCTGAATAAATTTCATCCTGAAAAATGAAAAAAAAAATAGATTTGACACTACATGAACATTTCTTAAAACTTATGCCATCGTGGATTAAGCTTAAGCCTGTAATACAAAGCGAGACGACACAAGACCTGGAAAATGGGCTACACATCTACTCACCATCAAATTGGTACTGACAGCCTAAAACTATGGTGTTCAAATAATTGTAGTATTCAACAGGGGTCTGGGGGGGGGGACCCACATCTTAAGGATGTGATGAGCATTGTAGGGGGGAAAGGATTACTTCTATCCCTTTTTAGGGAGAGGCAAAGAAACACACTCTAACCAAAATGTCTAAAGAAAAAATATTTTGTTAATGAGAGGTGAACAGGTGGAAGGGGGGAGAAGGGGAAGGGTACGCACTTTTATGGTGGGTGCAGGGCGCACCACTTGAAGACTGGACACGCTTGAAGTTCTGGCAGAGCAGGGTGGGGAGCGGGGCAGGGGCAAGATATGTAACCCTAACAATATTTGTACCCACAGAATTTGGGAAAAAAAATAAATAAAAATAATAAAAAAAAACTTATGAAAAATTTACCCAAGATAAAAGGCAAAAAACATACTTGGAGAAACACTTTCATAAAATATGAAAAGGTTAATATTTTTACTCTGTAAAGGTCTATTAGAAATACATAAAAAACACCAAGGTATTGGTGGATAAATAAGCCAAGAACATAAAGGCAATTTACAAAGGGACAAATGGAAACATAGTTAACAGCAGAAAATATTCAGCTTCACTAGTAAGCAGAAAAAGCAAAGCAAAATTATTATATACTTTTACCTCTCAAATTAGCAGTGATTAGAAATAATTAATACTTGTGATGATATGGTGAAATATGTGATGACATGGATCATTTCTAAAAGGAAACGAAGATTATGTTAAGTGAAATAAGCCAAGCACAGACAAATACTGCATGTCCTCACTCATATGCAGGAGCTAAAAAAGTGGATCTCATGAAGACAGAGAGTAGACAGAAGCTGGGAAGGGTAGGCAGGAGGGGGGATGAAGAGAAGTTGATTAATGGGTACAAATGTACTGTTTGAAAGAAGAAATAAGACCTAGTGTTAGATAGATCAGTAGGGTGATTACAGTTTATCATAACCTATTATTCATTTCAAAATAGCTAGAAGAGAAACATTGGAATGGTTCTAGCACAAAGAAAAGAAAAATATTTAAGGTGATGGATAAACTAAGTACACTGACTTGATCTGTAAAAATTATATGATGGTATTAAATTATCACATGTACTCCTAAACTATATACATCTATTATGCATCAATTTACAAAAAGCACTATTTTGGAAAGAAAACAATAAATGGAGACAAAACTGCCACCTCCTGTTGGTAGATAGTTTAGTAATATGTATCAAGAGTCCTAAAGTATTCACCTTATTTTAAAATATCTACTTCACTACAGTAAAAAAAAAAACTATTACATATTTAGAAATAAACTTAATAAAAGGTAGAAACTCTAATTTTTAAAAGACTATATAAAAGTCTTATCTTGAAATAACCCTTGAATAAAAGGATTGATAATACCATGTCCCTACCTGGAAAGATCCAATATTGTAAAGTTGTCAGTTCTTCCAAAATCATATAAATTAACACAGTTCTAATTAAAATTCCAATGAGCAAAATGATTCCATAGATAAACTGAAAGAGAAAACATGTGAAACTAATCAAAAACATTTGGGAGGAAAGAGAGTACTGAGGGAAAATTTCCAGAATGAGATGCGAGTATGTATTATAAAGCTACAGTGATTGAAACACTATTATACTGACACAGAATGGTGTGACAGAATATAGAGTTCAGAAAGATACTATGTATATAAACATTTAATATTTGATAAAAGGAGGCACTTCAATGAATTTGGAACAATCCTTAAATACAAGGTATAGAGTTAAAAAAATAAAGTCATATCCCTATATCACATCATGTACTAAAATGAATTTTGGATATAAAAAATAAAATGATAGAGATAGTATAAAATATAGATATTTATATAAACTTGAGGGGGGAAATAGCTTCGAGTGTGACTGTAAAGAGAGAAATCATAAAGTAAAATGCTTATATGCTCCATTACATAAAATAAAAAGTCTGTACATTAAAAACATCATTAGCTTGAATGAGAGACAAATTTAATAAGGAAAACATTTGCAGCATCTATGACAAAGAGTTAATACTTGTATTACTATGAGAAGAAAATCTCAGCCTCACTCACAATATAGAAAAATGCAAACTAAAACAGCAATGGGAAATAGTGATTTGCTGATCACATTGTAAAGTTGTTTTAAATCATAATACCTAGGGTTGGTTAGGGTCAGGAAAGTGGCCCTATCACATTGAATTGGTGTTAAAGTGGTACATCTGTCTAGTGGACAGTCTGACAATGTTCGTAAAAGTGTTGAACAAATACATATACATATGGTCCATTCAAAGAAATAGCTGTGCAAAGCCATGTCAAACTATTGCTCTTAATAGTGAAAACCTGGAAACAACCTAAAGGGTCAAGATGGGAGGTTGGGCCGGGCAGGGTGGCTCACGCCTGTAATACTAGCACTCTGGGAGGCTGAGGCAGGAGGATTGCTTGAGCTCAGGAGTATGAGGTTGCTGTGATTAGGCTGATGCCATGGCACTCTAGCCCGGGCAACAGAGCGAGATTCAAAAAAAAAAAAAAAAATGATGGGAATTGATTAAAGAAATCATGACACAATTATAAAATGATATAGCCATTGCAAACAATAATGCAGATGTACTTATTAATATAGGATTAAAAAATAAATAGGCTGTGTTAGGAAGAAGAGCGGGAGAACAAGAGAGTTCTGGGGTGTGAAGGAGGATGAGAAATGCAATACCAAGAAGCACAGGAAGGGGAGGCTAGTGTTCACAGGGGCTGGCTCGTGCCCAGGCCTCCTTGCTTTGAACACATCTTCCTGCTGGTCACGCTTGGCTAATGAGTCTTGCTAACTGAAGATACCGAAACCACCCGTCACTAATTGGCCTCCTCCAGTCTCTAAGGTCCCAGCTTCCTTCAGACTAAGGAGCAGAAGGAAAGTAAACCTTTTCCTGGGTGTCGCTTCCCTCTGGCCTTATTAGCAGAGATGCAGAAGACAATCAGCAAATCCCCAGCCCCCCCTCAACCCCCCTAGGACACATTATCAGGAACTCTCATCCGGGAGCTAATTAGAGGATGCTGTTTGTGGAACTTGTGAGGACTTGGTCCCCCAATCCTGGCCCTGGCTGTCTCTGTGGGGACCTTCCTTCCAAGAGTTTCTAAACAGGTGTCTCCTGAGGCCCTGCTGAGCAGGGGAAATTGGCAAAGCTTATCAATTAGTTGCCTCTTGTCTAATACACCAAGAGATACTGGCGTGTTTGGGGACCCAAGAGATTAATCATGCTCCTTCCCTTGTCAGGGAGGAGGGACAGGCAGTTCCGCATGTCTGAGTCCTTTTCTGGCATATTCAAGGGACACAACAGCTAGTGTGGTACAGAGGCCACACGGCTGGGGTTTTGGGGGTGGGGGTTAAATCTGTGCTCTGGTCCTTACTAGAGAGAGGACTCTAGAAATATGGTAATCCCTTCAACTCAAAACCCAACGGAATTTTAACATCTTCTACGCTATACTTGTCAATTCAATAATTCTGTATCTCAGTTCATTTAATCCTCAAGATAATCATTTGAAGTGCATGTTATGATTTCATAGATGAGAAAACTGGGGCTCACAGAGAAGAGCTGACCTGCCCCATGGCATAACCAGCAAGGAGCAGTTTTAGCCCAGAACCAGGTCTCCTAACTTCTCAGTCTAACGCTGTCTTCACTTGACCACAGCTCACTTAATGCAACAAGGTGCGTGGTCCTCCCAGCTTGCTGCCTGCCACATGGAAGATGCTGGATTCATATTTACTTTCCTTTATAGTCTAGCCTGGACAACTACCTTTAAATACCAAATAAAGGTTTGAACACTCTTAGGACCCGGATATTTTTATCTTCCCAGATTCTACAAACATAAACTCTTAAAAACAAGGTTAAATATTTTCTGGCTGATGTTCTAAGACTCTTTCCCAAGCTCGCTTCTTTCTGTTTCAATTACTGGTACCTCTCAAGCCTTCACATCTCTGCCTGGCCCACTGCTACCCCTCCGATTTGAGCATCTCTCCCATTGCTGAAGCCCAAGAACCAGCTTCTGCCCAGCAGAGAAACCCACTGTGCATGAGTCGTTCCTCGGTGCATCCACCTTGCTCAGCTCCATTGTCTGCCCCTTGCCTTGCCCATCGTCCCTTAATCACCCCCGCCTTTGGCATCCTGTGTTAACCTGAGTATTTTACATGTACTAAGTGAATGAAAAAAGCCTGAGATACTCAGAAGGAACTGATTTTTCAGATAAAGAATCAAGACTTTAAAAGATCTGTAATCTATAGCAGTAGAGGCTGGATTAGAACCTGGGTCTTCGTGTATCTGTTTAGGGCTTTCTTCCTTCCATTGTACTGCCTTTCGCATTTCTGAGATGCATCGCACCTGCAGTCAGTATCACTCTGTTTGGTTTTGAATTCTTCAGTGATTAACTAGAGGCAGGGAGGGAGACAAAGACACCGGGCTGGGCAGCGGCGCTTGGAGGCTGCTCTACCTTCTAAACTCCATGGCATCTAGCAAGTTACTGAGCCTGTCTGTAACTTTTATCGGTGAAGATAAGAAAGCGAAGATAATAAAAGCTGGCCTTCTTACTCTCCAATCCTGGCCCTGGTTGTCACTGTGGATGACATTCAACTGTACTGGTGTAAAATCTAAATGAAAACATACACAATTCACAATTGCAAAGCTGTGGAAACAACCCAAGTGCCCATCAATTCATGAGTGGATTAATAAAATGTGGTATATGTTTACCATGGAGTACTACTCAGCTTTAAGAAACAATGGTGATATAGCACCTCTTGTATATTCCTGGATAGAGCTGGAACCCATACTACTAAGTGAAGTATCTCAAGAATGGAAAAACAAGCACCACATGTACTCACCAGCAAACTGGTATTAACAGATCAACCCCTAAATGGACATATAGGAGTAACATTTATCGGGTGTCAGGCAGGTGGGAGAGGGGAGGAGGGGATGGGTATATACAACCACAACGAGTAAGATGTGCATTGTTTGGGAGATGGACACACTTGAAGCTCTTACTCGAGGGGGGAGGGGGGCATGGGCAATATATGTAACCTTAACACTTTATCCTCATAATATGCTAAAGTAAAAAAAAAACACCAAAACATAGATCTTGAAGTGCTTTGTAAATAATATTATGCACTAATAGAGTCATAGGAGAAAACAGACTACTGTTATCTTTTCTCCTGAGTCATGATAGCTCCTTTCTCGGTTCTGGACACCTGGGAGGGCTCTAGCTGGTAGGATGCATGTGGGAGAAGGAGGTATCGTTGAGATGTGTAAGGTCATCTCCAAGTACACATACGTAGATGTCCAAAGTGTATAAATGACATCTGCCGAGCTTGACAGATGTATTCTGAACACCTTCAAAAGTTCTCACGTGTGCTGAGGACTGATAATGTCTGAAACATGTTTCTTTGGATCTGAGCTATCTGAAGTTAGGGTGGCTGGACCAAAACATTGCTAGAAGTCCCTTTTAGTGTCAGGAGTCCATGAGCCTATTATGTATCTGTATCAATCACACATCTCTTCCAAGCAAGATTAGTCACTACCTTTGGGATTAGATAAAAAGATTCAAAACTAAGCAACAGGGCAGGGGTGCTGGGAGGAAGGGATGTTCATGGTGGTGCTGGATGAGGGATGGTGTGGAACCGGAGGCTGAGATTTCAATCTTCAGGGCCAGGAGATGGGAGGAGGGTGGGACAGTCCACAAGGGGTATTCCCTTAAGTATAAAGATAATGACTTTTTTTCTGGCTTGTAACACAGAAGTGAGAGATGGACAAGATGAACAATGACAACCTCACGTCTCTTCCAGAACTCTGAATCTTGATCAAGTGAACACCATGGCCTTTTATCAGGTGGGTGGACCAACTTACTGGTTTTCTCAAAGGTGAAGGTGACAGAGGACACTTTGAGGGCTGGAGAGAAAGCAGCACAGTCCACCTGCCTTGCCCCCACCCCCACATTTTCACCATTAGTGCTTTAAAAAATTTTATTTATTTATTTTTAAATTATAGGACTCAGTGGAAAACTTCAAATAATACCAAAGCAAACAGAGTGAAAACTGTAAGTCCTTCTCCATCTTCCACTACCCTCCCAGTTCTTGTCCCCTCCTGGGAGGGGGTCACTGTGTACAGCTGGGGTCGTTGTCCTCTGGGACCTTTCCCTCCATTCACATGTGGCATTGTTAGCACTTTCTGCATTTAGCAATATGTGCTGTATCTCTTCATGTCAACAAAGTCACTTTTTTTAAAAACAAAAATAGGTTTTTTATTAAAATTATTTACACAAAACATGAATTTTTTATGTATATATAGCAGAGTTTAAAACTATTCACTTCAAAACATGAATTAAGAAAAGATAAACACTTCGGCATGACTTATGACCCTCCATTTATTATGATCCCGCCTCTCTGTGATACGCTGCTAGTCTCTGGATATTACGGGATTTTCCCCTCTGGGGTTCTGTGCTAATTGAATGCTCTCTCTCTAATTTTTTGCAAGAAGGAGATGCTTCATTGGTTTTGGTTTTAGGTGTTTTTTTTTTTAATTTTTGAGAAGAAATGATATTGCAGTTCATGCACAAAGCCATGGAGCTTCTCCCTTTTATGTCAAATTTAATGATTCTTTCATCAGAAGATTTCTCTTTTAAAAACATTTCCCTTTATATTTTATTACATGCTAATATGGGGTCCCTCGGGGTATTTTGAAAACATCTAGCAGTCTCACTGATGAATTTCCGCTCACACTTCATGCTTTCTATTATCAGTGAATCCACAGATTGCTGGGTTTTTGGAGGACACAGTGTAAGCAGCTTACAATCTGATTGGAGAGAACAAAAGAGGCTGCAAGGAACACAGAAAAGGGTATGATGGTGCGGTGCTGAGCAGGCCCCACTCTTTCAAGGATACTGCAAACCGTGGACACAAGCAAAGGGATTCACGAGTCACCTGTGTGAGCAGCTGCAGTTGAGAGAGGAGGATTGAGTGGAGAGGCCAGGAAGGAATGATGGAGGGCCTTGCACCCCTGAAGACTGTCTAAAAATTTGATATTGTAGAAATCAGAAAGAAAGAAATTGGTGGCTCATGGAGGATGAAATGACACGGGGCAGACATCGCTCCAGGGGATTAATGAGGAAGTGTAGACAGCAGGAGTCTGGAGGAGCCTGGATGGGGCACCACGGGGCCTGACTGGGAGGCAGCTGTCTGCCAGAGGACAAGAGTTGCGAGGGTCAGAGAGCCCAGCAGGATTTGCACTGGGACCCAGTGCATGGCTGGATTTGGAGAATGACTGTGGATACTCTGTTTGGTTGGGAAATATTGTCAGGCACCTTAAGGATTCCCTGCTGCCCTTGTGAAATAATTAATAAGCATGTCGGGCAAAGTCGGTCTTCTCAGATTTGTAACTTTTTGGCCAGGAAGTGCCTGAAGTGGTTCACAGAAAAAATTGTAGAAACGGCCACTGTAATGCATGACATATATATATTAAACAGAATGCCCAATATAAATCGGTGCATTTTACCATTAAAAATAAAAATAAAACTTACTACTTCTTAACGCCCTTCTTCTCATGAAACACACAATGGGTGATAGACGCTCATGTTTCTGGTGGACAGGTTGAGAGAATCAGCTCAGGCACGGACGGGTACGTAGGCTGTGCCTACTGATGAGTAGCTGGAAAGGGAACACTGGTTTTGGGAGAAGGTGTTTGATGATGTGGTTCTGACGAAGGTGCTGGCAGCAGGGTGCTCTAGCAGGTACCAACACCTTACTCTTCGGGTCTGCCAAACCCAAATTTAACATCCTAGACTTATTTCTTAAAGTAGAATCTTTAAAAAAAACCCTGACCCCATACTCTGGTACAAATACAAGTTATCTAAAAAGTGGACGAGACGTTTTGTTTTTATTAACATTTTAAATATATTTCAATGGAAGTCATTAAATTAAAAAGATACAAAATAGTTTTTCTCCCATTTCCTGGCCTGATGGGAATAAGACCACTGGGGTTTAGAGACCCCATTTCTGAGGCCGTGAGAAAGAGGAGGCAAAGGAATGCTGCCTAGGCAGGAGCCAGAGATAAGGGCAGAAATTAACTGCCTAGTTTGGGGGACATTTCAAGCGATCCGGGAGTACAGCAAAGCACCCACCTTAAAGCCTAACGGGTCTCATGCTTAAAAAGCTGCAGAGCAGCTTGACATGAAAGCCACTCACGGCCGCAGAGGAAGATTGCAAAATGTCAGCCCGGGAGAAGGGACGGCAGGCTCCAATTCTTAGAACACCAGACTAAGTTCCTTCCCTCCCTTTTCTCAGCAGAATGTCTCAGTTAATGGGAAGCTAACCTCCCAGTAACAAGTACAGAGTCTCTTTGTTCCTCAATGGAATGGGCCACAGCTGCTGAGTTCAGAGATACTATCTATACATACCTTAAGGCCGGCGTCCTCAAACTATGGCCCTGAGGACATTTATCTGGTCCGCCTGGTGTTTTTGCCGCCTTTGCCTGTGCTGCTTAGCAGCAAACTCTCGTCCCGGGCCCACAGTGCACAGTGGGGAATGTGCGCCGCACTCTCCAACGGCCTGAGGGACAGTGAACTAGCCCCCTGTTTAAAAAGTTTGAGGACCCCTGCCTTAAGGGATAATTGTGCTTAGTAATGAGTTATGTGTTCCTGCTTCTATAGATAAAAGAGTAATTAGCTAAGGCATCTTGTGACTTTTTGGGGAGCCTCGAAACTTCTACACATTGTAACCTAAGACCTTTTCACATGAAATCATTGTAATCTATAGCATGAAAAAGAGAATAAAAGTGGGTGCTGGACTTCAATCAGTACCACCTTGGCACCTGAGTGCTGGTGGTCCCCTGACTCCCCCACACCCTTACACTTTGTTCCTCATGCCTGTGTCTTTGTCTCTCTCATCTCTTGCAACGCACACTGCCCAGGACCCAGCTATATCGGGGGCGTCACGAATGTCCGATACTGACCCACATCATAATTTTCTCCCATCTGTCTTTGATTCAGTTTCTACCAGCAACTTAGATACTCTCTTACCTACCCTCTAGCCTTTCTCCCCAGTCCAAGGCAAATCATAGTCTACCCTGACCAATACTATCTACTTTCCTCCCACGCCTCCACCCACCCCTGAAAATCTCCCCTGCCCATACCCAGGCCTTCGGCATAAGAGAGTCAGGGGGTGCTCAGGGAGGGAGGGGCATTTTGATGCCCCAACTTCTCATGTTGGGCGCCTCTTCCCCATCAGCACCTTCTTCAGGGCGCCCTGCACGTCAGGGTTCCAGAGGCTGTAGATGACTGGGTTCAGCATGGGGCTGAGGATGGTGTTAAGGATCCCAATCTCCTTGTCCTTGTCCGAGGCTGAGACAGAGCCCAGATGCATGTAACTGAAGAAGCCAGTTCCATAGAAGATACAGACCATGGTGAGGTGAGGTGGGAGCCACAGGTGGAGAAGGCCTTTTTCCTCCCCTCAGCTGAGCGGATTTGTAACACTGCAGCTGCGACGTGGGCATAGGACATTGAGATGAGGATCATGGGGACCACCCCCATGAAGGTGGCCCCCACAAACAGCAGCTGTCCACTGAGGTGGATGCTGGAGCAAGAGAGCTGGAAAAGAGGTGGGAGGTCACAGTAGAAGTGGTTGACCACGTTGGGGCCGCAGAAGTGAAGCGCAGACATGGCCACTGTGTGAGTCAGAGCATTGATGAGGGAGACGGTGCAGCAAATGCCCACCAGGGCACCCTGGACCTCACGGCTCATGTGCGTGCTGTAGGTGAGGGGCTGACAGATGGCCACGTATCGGTCATAGGCCCTGGCTGTCAAGAGGTGACAGTCCACCCCAGCCAGGAGGTGGAAGAAGAAGAGCTGTGAAATGCAGCCAGCATAGGGAACTCGGCGCTGGTGGGCCAGGAGACATGCCAGCATGGGAGGAACAGTGACAGTGAAGCACCCATTGTCCAGCAGAGACAGGTTCCCCAGGAAGTAGCACATGGGAGTATGGAGTTTGGGCTTCACAAAGATGGCAGCCAGGATGCTGATATTGCCCCCAACTGTGACCACATAGGCAAGGAGGAAGACGGCAAAGAGGATGGGTTTTAGTCTTATATTCTCTGTCAGGCCAAGAAGGATGAACTCAGTGACAGTTGTCCTATTTCCCCAAGCACCTGGTTCCATAGGCCACTGCTGAGAGCTGTTGCAGCAGGAGATGACTTGAATCTGCCAAAAGTGCGAGTGACACAGAATCTATGTCTACTGGGTGCTGCAGTGATATGGCATGCACACGTACCAATTGTAATGAACACCAGCCTAGAGCTTGGCCAGGCTCCTGGAGGCCCTACCACTCCAGATGTTAACCCTCCAGTTGCTGGTTCAGGGAGAGATCCAGGATATGACACAGAAGAAGCCAGGGCAGAGGGAAGTACCAATGAGGTCAGTTATTATTTACCAACATGGTAGGGAGTGTTTCAGTATTTTAGCAACTGTTAAGGTCGTATCAGTGACTGAGTAGCATCTCTGACTAGCTCAATGAGTAGAGGAACATATGAGGTTCTAGAAAGCACAGCATATGGAGCAACATAAAAACAGAGAGTAGGAGGACAAGATCCCATGAAATCAACAGAGATACAAAAGAGACTGAGGAAAGAAAGGAGCAAGGAGCAGGTCAAAGGACAGAAATACAGAGACGCTAACAATTGAGGATGTGAAGGCAATTTAAGAAAGTACTAACAACATTTTTGAAGTGTATACTATGAGTATTATGTTAAACACATCATGTTTATTTTCTCACTTAATTCTCACAAAAATCTGTGGGCTAATTATTATCTCTGTGTAATCAAGACATTGAGGATCAGAAAGTTTAACTAAGGAGCACAAGGTCATAAAGCTCTTGACAGAGTTGGGTCTCAAACATGGGACTATCTGACCCCCATGTCCACATTTTAACACTATATTGCCTCTTCAGGAGTATGGATGTATTGTTACATTGAGGCTTTATAAATGATAACATATACGATAAAGAGAAGAATCGTATTCCTACGGCTTTAGGTTGGATTTAGCATCACTACAGTTATTCAAGGAAGTCAATATTCCATCCATTCACCTTTTCATTCAACAATTAGTTGTTGAATGTTGTAGGATTATGGATATATTTTGATGATAAAACTAACAGACTGGGCACGAGGTGTGAAAGAAAGAGAAGGTGCAAGGATGATTCTAAGGTCCTTGGCCTGGGAGTCTGGAAAAATGTAGCTGCTATGCTAGTAAATGACATGGGGAAGGCAGATGATCTGTGTGTGTGTATGGGGTGGGGTGGGCGTGGGGTGGAGGATGGAGGGAGAGAAGGAGCTTTTCCAAGGGAAAAGAGGGGACTTGAAATCCTAGGGAACATTTTGCTGGCTTCTTCCCTATAATGTGTGGTGGCAGTTATAGTTTTCCCACAGGCACCTGGACAATTGAGGGGTGAACTCTTGAAAACAAAAGTCCTTTGGGTGTGACTGGGACAGGTGGCTCTGGAGAGGTATGTTTGAGGCCCCCTTTTTCTGGACTTTTGCATATGCGGGGCCATACTCTCTCCATGGCTGCACTGGTGCTCTTTTCTGTCTAGAACTCTCTACCCCTTCCACACGTCAAACTCCACCCTTCAAGGCCCAATCCTGGGTCACTGTCCCATCTCCATAAGACAGTTCTCCTTATGCACACCAGTCTTAATTGATCATTATCTCCCTGATGTCATAGAGAATTAATAACATGAATCATTCTGATACTTGCATACGGGGAGAGGGACAGGGAACTGAACCATTAAGAGGAGTAGCTTGGCCAGAGTCACACCGAGGGCCACTCGAAATTGACAACACAAGAAAAAGAGTGTGGATTATGCCAATAAGCTACCACAGGAGACTATGCTTTGTTCCCAACACCTCATCTTTTTCCTATTCTACAAAAACCGTTGGCTCTTTGTTGGGCTCAAACCCTGTAGGACCAATGGTGACCTTCAGTGAGAGTGCCAGCCCCTAACAGGTTGTGACTTCCTTTCCTGAATCTACCTTCCAACTGGGACCACTCCCACTCCCCTCAATGGGAAGCCAACGACTGGCCCCTCACACACTGTACGCTTGGGTTATGTTTTCTGTCGCAACCCCAGGCTTGGGCAAACTTCTGCTCTATCAAGGGCTCCACTCAGATACTTGGCAGAGTGGCAATAGCCGCCTTGCCCTAAACAGGAGATGCATGTTCCTTGGAGACCCCCCTCCTGAATGCTGGGGATGGAGCAGGGATCATGGTTTCTGCATCAAATGCAGCTTTCCTGGTCAGGGTGCTGTGGAAGCAACAAGGTAAGGAGAAAAGGTACTGTTGCTTTCAAGGAGATAGATCACAAGCTAGTTGGACAGGAAGACTCTCGAACATAGAGTTCCCTGGGAGGGTGACAGGCTGCCTGTCTGGGTGCAGAACAACCTAGGAATAAGACAGCTTCAGATGAACTGGGGGGAGGAGAGAGCAGAACCAGGAAGACAGGGCTCTTGGGCTCAGGAAACAGAACCCTGGACAGGAGACACCCCTGTCTCATGAAGGAGACAGGACATGCAGATAACAGGGATTTCAGGTTTCATCAATATGAGGAAGTTAAGGAGGGCAAACTAACAAATGTTCTTAATGAAGGAAGGAGCCTTGCTGAAAATAAGGGAATTTCTCCATTTACTAAAATACAAGATAGAGAAAAAAAATAACAGATTCTTAGCCACTCTGTATGGAAAAAGTATAGGAAAAAGACTTTCTCTGAGCATAGCAAGGGAAGAAAGAAGTCACTCTACGTGTACTATCCCAGTTCATTTCCCTCTGAAGTTAAGGGTGGATTTTCTTGAGGGGTTGGGGGATCTTGTTTAGGGGCTGAGGAGGTTGGCTGTGAGGAAGGAAGCAGGAATCTGAAGCACAGTTATCACTGCAGATGCAAGAGCCTGAGGGTTTATCTCAGCCCTTCTTTCCCTCTCTTTCTATAGTAAGCAAACAGAAAATAATCCCTTCCTCAGTGCTCATTCCTTCCTGTTTTTTGGTTGGTCCACCCCAGGGATAGCAAGAGAAGCCAGAGGCAGACAAACAACCTCAGCCCTTAAGGGTTTCTCTCATCTGCCTGGTATTTTAGACTCTGTTAAAGAAACAGTAGATCCATGACGTCATTCCAGCCTCCTAATGTCTCCAAAAAAGTAGGCAAGATACAGTCATCATACTGTAGATGGAAAAATAAGATCCAGAGGGCTTATGTGACTTGCCAAAGGTAGACAGTGGGTTCATGGTGGAGTTCAGGCTGGAACCCAGATAACCTGATTCTGGTATCTTTTCCTCTCATTTAATTTTAGCATTAGTTTTTTTTAAGGTATAATTAATTATTTAAAAGTTGGTTTAATTAAGGTCTAATTTTAATTGTGAAGTTGTATGAGTTTGGTAAAAGTATAGAGTGAAGGATCTACCAACTTTATCGATATGTAGACTATTTCAGTGACTCCAAAATGTTCCCTTGCGTCTTTCGGTAGTCAATCCCCTCTCCACATCATAGCCCATGGCAATCTCTTATCTCATTTCTTTTATTTTTTATTTTCTTTTATTTATTTATTTAGTTTTTTGAGACAGAGTCTCACTCTGTCACCCAGGCTAGAGTGCTGTGTCACCCAGCCTAGCTCACAGCAACCTCAAACCCCTGGACTTGGGCAATCCTCTTGCCTCAGCCTCCTGAGTAGCTGGGACTACAGGTGAGTGCCACCAAAGCTGGCCAATTTTTACTATTTTTCGTACAGACAGGGTCTTGCTCTTGCTCAGGCTGGTCTTGAACTCCTGAGCTCAAGTGATCCTCCCGCCTTGGCCTCCCAGAATGTTAGGATGAAGGTGTGAGCCACTGCGCCCGGCCTCTCATCTGATTTCTGTCCCTATGGGTCTACCTTTTTCAGAGTATCGTTATGAAGAGAATCATATAGTATATAGGCTTTTTACAATTTGATTCATTCATTAGCATAACCCTTTTGAGATGTTGGCTATACTAGTAGTGCATTTTTTCACTGAGTAATATTCCAGTGTATGGATGTATTCTAATTTGTTCAGATAGTCACCAGCTAATGAACATTTATTTGGGTTGTTTCCAGATTTTAGCCATTACATACATAAAGCTATGACAAATATGTGCATACAGTTATTTGTGTGGATATATGTCTTCATTTCTTCTTGGAAAACTCCTAGTATTATAGTTACTTGACTCTATGTAGATGTTTGATTTTATAAGAAGCTGTCAAACATTTTTTGCAAAGTGGCTATACCATTTTGCATTCTCATCAGCAATGTTTGAGATCTCCAGTTGCTCTACATCCTCATTAAGATATCATCAGTCTCTTCAACTGGACCTATTCTACTACGTGTATGGTAGTATCTCATTGTGGTTTTAATTTGCATTTCCCAAATGACGAAAGAGCATCTTTCATGTGCTTGCTTATTCATGATCCATATGTCCTCCTTTGGTGAAGTGGTTGTTCAAATATTCCCTTCCCCCAAAATTGGGTAGTTTTTCTATGTCTTACTGAGTTGTATATTCTAGATACCAGTCCTTCGTCAGACAAATGCCTTCTTGCCATCATTACTCTCAGTCCACTACACACTTCCAATTCCTCCATTGGTTGTCTGCTCTTACTTTGGGGTCTGGATTGCTGGAGGATTTTTCTCAGACTCTGCTACCTGCTGCGTAGAGAGGTCTCCATGCTCTGGCCCCTCCTGGTAGCAGCCTGCGGCTGCGTACCACTTGGTGTGAAGCCTGTAACAGAGGCGGTGAAAGTTGATTTGTTCTCCCACTCTAGCCAGTCTTAGGAAGCCTTCGTGGGTGGGGCTTTCTCAATATCCTTGCCCCGACTCCTCCCCAGCAGCAAAACTCTGCCTTCTATGGACAGGGGATCTTGGGTGGAGCTCTTGAGAGGGGCAGTGTGTTTCTGTCCCTCCCCACCAGTAGCAAATCTCTGCTTTCTATCAGGGAAGGTCATGGACGTGAGTGAGTTTTCTGCCACTTCATCGTAGTAGATGGGCTTACTTCTCCCACATCCCCAGAGGCCACAGATCTTTGCTTTGGACCTCTTGTCTCTCCTTAAGTGGTGCATGACTTTTGCTTCATGTAAGAGTCCAGAGTGGGGCTCTCTTAGTTCTCCTGCCCTACCCCAAATCTTCCTCACAAGTTTCTTCCCATGCAGGTCTGTGAATAATAGCTGGTGAGTGAATGGGGACCTACTGGTGTCCAGAGCTCTTGGGGATCTACCTGTCCACACTTGACCTTTACGAATTTGTTGGCCGGGTGCAGTGGCTCACACCTGTCATCCTAGCACTCTGGGTGGCTGAGGCAGGAGGATTACTTGAGCTCAGGAGTTCAAGACCAGCCTGAACAAGAGTGAGACCCTCATCTCTACTATAAATAGAAAGAAATTAGCCAAACAACTAAAAATAGAAAAAAATTAGCCAGGCATGGTGGCATGTGCCTGTAGTCCCAGCTACTTGGGAGGTTGAGGCAGGAGGATCACTTGAGCCCAGGAGTTTGAGGTTGCTGTGAGCTAGGCTGACACCATGGCACTCTAGCCCAGGCAACACAGTGAGACTGTCTCAAAAAAAAAAAAAAGAATTTGTTAAAAACCCAGCCACTTTTATGGCAACCACCTCATCCATATTCTGTCAAAAAAATTCATGTGCCCTGTCTCTCCTTAGAGGAACTTTCCATCTTTTAGGATCTAGTTCACCTTGTTGTCTGTGGACATCAGCGCTCTAATTAGATCAATAGAAGTTATGATTTTGTAGGTTTCCCCATTCAGTATGATATTGGCTGTGGGTTTTCAATACATGACTTTAATAATTTTGAGATATTTCTTTCTATACCAAGTTTGTTGAGGGTTTTTATCATGAAAGGTTGCTGGATTTTGTGGAAGGTTTTTCTGCATCTATTGAGATGATCATATGAAGCAGCAAAAAAAAATCTTCCAACAAGAAAAAAAGCCCCAGACAAGATGGATTCACAGCCAAATTTTATTAGATCTGCAAATAAGAGTTTGTACTCATACTGCAGAAATTATTCCATAACATCATGAAGGAGGGCTCCTCCCCAACTCATTTTACAAAGCCAGTATCACCTTGTTACCAAACCCAGGAAAGGACACAACAACAACAATAAAAGAAAACTATAGGCCAGTATCCCTTATGAATGTAGATACAAAAATCCTCAACAAAATACTAGCAAACCAAATTCAATAGCACATCAAAAACATAATTAACCATGACAAAGTGGGCTTCATTCAGGGTTGCAAGGATGGCTCAACATACATAAATTGTTAAATGTGATTCACCACATAAACAGAAGAGAAGATTACATTTTTAATAGGTGAATTAAATAGTAAATGAATTATGTCTCAACAAACAGCATATTTTAAAAAACAAATTTATAGCAAGTTTATTCATAATTGCCAAAATTATATGCAACCACGATGTTCTTCAGTAGGTAAGTAAATTGTAGTGTATCCACTAAAAAGAAATGAGCTAACAAATTATTTTAAAAAAGTGAAGGAATCTTGAATTCATATTACTAAGTGAAAGAAACCAATCTGAAAGGCTACATTACTGTATGATTCCAACTGTATGACATTTCGGAAAAGGCAAGACTCTGGAGACAAAGTATCTGTGATTGTCAGGGGTTTAGTGAGGAGGGAAGGATGAATAGGCAGAGCACAGAGGGTTTTTAGGGCAGTGACACTATTCTGTGTGACACACTACAATAGTGGACGCATGTTATTATGTATTTGTCAAATCCCATAGAATGTACACCACCAAGAGTGAACCATAAACTGTGGACTTTAAGTGATAATGTGTTCGCATAGAGTGATCATTTATAACAAATGCTCTACTCTGTTTTGGGAGTTTAATAGTTGGGAAGGCTGCACTTCTGTGGGGATGAGGGTATAGAGAAAATCTCTGTACTTTTCACTTACATTTTCTAGGAACCTAAAACTGCTCTAAAAAGAAGTCTACTAAAAAAAAGATGAAAAAGAGGAGGAGGAAGAGGTTATTACTATCTCACAAGACCCAACTTCAGAGAGTTGCTCTCTAAAGTGTTCCCTGAGCCCTCTCTCCCGTCACTCCTAGGTAGAAGAATTAATTGCTTCTTTATTTTTCTTCCCATTATGTATTATTCTAACTTCTTTTGTAGTTTTATGTATCACATTTTATTATAATGTTTATAGGTCTCACTTCCTGAGCTGTGACCTGCCTAAGAGCAGAGGCAATGTCTTACTTTGTTGATATTTTTAGGGTACTAGGAGTACTACATAGTAGAGACCAATAAATGTTAGTTGCACAAATGCATGAAGGACATTCTACAGCTATAGTGTTAAGCAGTTTTAAAGGATTTTGCCTCAGAATCTGTTATTCTCCAGGCTTTTGGGCACTCTGAAAACGGCTGCCTCCAAGTGCCTTATCCCAGGGACAGTGGTCAAAATGTGGGTGTGTGAGCCTTGAGGAAACTTCCTAGGAAACTGAGGACATACAAGAATCCTAAACTAATAACTAATCTATACACAGTTTCTTCAAAGTAGTAGCAAATTACTGTCGTAGAGCTTTTGGAAATATTCTTTCTTGAAGACAATATAACCAAGTGCAGCGTGAAGGCTAGGGCCAGAGTGCTGTAGGGTGCTGCGAGTCAGCTGGGAGGTGTCACGGGATGGTGATGAGAAGACTTCACTCTCCTAAAAGCCAGGTATGCCACCTCCCAATGGTTGCCTGACCTGCTCTGCTGAGAGTTTACAAGGCTTAACAGATCAGATATGTGATGTGTGAAAGGTATTCCTGGGAGGGATGGCAATTAAACATTTTCTTATTCATTATACCTTACTGGGAGCCATATGTCATATAGTTCTGGAAAGCACACAAAGGGCATAGAAAAAACTGTAAAGATGCTGCTACCAAGAGTGGAACGGGAAAGTTAGCTAAGAGGTGATAGAGTACCTAAAGTGGCTTCTCTTTGCTTCCCAGATTTGCCAGCATTTAATGGACAAAGTGAATACTCTTAGCCACATAACTGCTTCAATTTTAGGACCAGGGCATGCTTTTTATGTTAAGAAATCACTTATTAATACTGTTTTAAACAGAAGCATAGGGAATGTAGGAGATTTAGTAGTCAGGATTCTGCCTCTCACTTACTGTGTTATCAGTAAGTGAGAGGCAGAGTAAAAGTAAAAAAGTCACATACCCTCTCTGAACTTTAGCTTTATTCATAGATAAAATGGGCGCAATAATACCTGTTCTGCTTATCTCAAAGGCTTCTTATAGAAATCCACTGAGAATTCTAGAAGTAAAATTCTTTATAAATTAGATAAGCAAATTTGTTATTTACAGTTGATGCTAGTGTAGAAAGGCTGAGTGCTATGAAGCTCTACCACTCAGTGTCAATGCAGTTTATTGTTGCTGGTACAAAAAAACTAGATGTTGTACCTTTTGTCTCTTGTTCCTTTCAATTTTGAAGGAGCTTCTACCAGGTTCAGAAAAAGAATCTTACTAGCATTCGGGTAAGAGCCTGTTTTATTGGAACTTCTTGTAGCTCTTAACGCTAGGTACACAAATGCTTGCAAAGATATCTAGCTAAGGAATCCTATTTGGAAAGAAAAAAGCTGTTCTTTGGCCAATTCTCAAAGAATCCTTAACTCATATCAGAAAACTGGGGAGGGCAGAGGTTCAGGAATGCTTTGCTAAAGAGCATGATGTGTCTGAGCAGTTACGCCCCACGGTATCTGATTTGTCCCAGAGACCACTGGGCAGTCACAAATGCTGGGGCCGGGGAAACCTCTTCCCTGCAGTTGTGTAGCTCTTCAGCTAGGCAGAGCTTCATGCTAAAACTGTGTGGTGAGGTCAAGGACAGAGCCCCCAAATAACGCATGTGTGTGACTTCCAGCGTCAGGAAGTAAATACATATTAAATGAAACAATGACTGAGGACGCATATCAAAGAGGGGAGGAAATGACACGTCTTGGCAGATTTTCTCCTCTAGGCAGGCTACCTGCTCCTGCAGAACTGAAGGGAGACAGGGCCAGGCTGGAGGGCTGTCTCTCTCCTTCAAACAAGATCAAGTGACAGTGTTGTGCCACGCGTGCCAAGTGACAGGCTGCACAGTTCGAGACAGACATGAGCAGCTACAAGACAGCTCAGACGACAGCTGTCAGCTGATAAAGACTTTAGAAAAGAAGGTGTAGGAAAAGGGCTGGGGGATGTGACGATTGTTTAAACCTGACAAGAAGAGCCTGAATTAAGTGTGACATATTAGTTGCTATCTGGACATTTGCAGGAATGATTACACAGAGCAGATCTTCTCAAGCTTAGTGTGTGTGTGTGTGTGTGTGTGTGTACACGCTCACACAAAGGCATTGTCAGGAAAAGGTCACACTCACATGGCCCAGGGGATGATCAGGTCAGGCTGCTCAAGACTAGATCCTGCGCTAAGGCTGTGACACTCCCAACTCCTACCCTGCCACCAGGGACTGAGGGAGTCAATAGCTTATCACACTGTGACCTGGGCAAGGTGTGGGGGAGTCACACACCTGCTGTGAAACTGATGCAGAGGGCTGGGACTATCTGTATTTTAGGAAGGATTAGAAAAAGTGTGGTCAATATAATGAATACAAGATTGAAATAAAAGGAGGAAACTATTGATTGTTGGATTTCAGTATGCTGGACTGATTTGTCAAATGGTGTCGTGTGTGTGTGTGTGTGTGTGTGTGTGTGTGTGTGTGTGTACAGCATGTCCCCAAACTCTTTGAACAGTTCAACTTTCGGTAATGTCAGAAAAATGAACACTATAAATTTACACCCCAAATCACTTGATGTTGTGATTATATACATTTATTTTGCACTTATTTTAGTTTTGTGGATGTTGAGTGATGAATTCTTAGTTTTAATTGAGTCAGTTCTCTGACTTAAAACAGTAAAGGCTGACTTTAAAATAAAATGTTTGCTAGTCAACATTCATAAAACTAAATAACTGTGAAAGAATATTAGGTTTTCTATCTCGATTAGAGTAAGGCAAACATCCATTCTGTAGATACTATGGATTTACAAACATGTGTGGTCTTGAGAGTACAAATGTCTGGGTACAAGTGGATCCCAGGTTGTATTTCAGACTTTCAAGGTCCAAGTCAAAGGCTCTTCCAAGTAAAGGGGGAGTTGGCTCATATCTAGACTCCAGATGAAATGCACAGAACATGTCACTGAGGCAAACGTGCTAGAAGGAAAGGGTGGAGTTGGAGAATGAGATGGCAGGGGAGGGCAGAGGGACCCAGGGGGCCAGGAGGTCAGGAGGGATCTGCTGGGCTGGTGTACAGGGGAGGGGCTGTGCCCACACCCTCCTCTCCTTCTCACCTAGAACCCCTTTGTGACTTTCCTGTTCTGGGTGATGCCGGCCTCAGGCTATAGGCCCGCAGCACTCAGCGCTCAGTTGCTTCAGGTAGCCCAACTGTTCTCATGATGGAGAGCACTCTGCATTGTCTCAATGACTCTGAGTCATGGTGCAGCCATGGCTCACCTTTATGGAAGACAATCCCAACCCTCACCTTCCAATAGGGCTTTGGGATTCCTATTGATATATGTTTTCTATATTTTTATAAAACAACTGGTTAAAAACATCCAGAAATATAAAACCTTCCAAAAGGTAAGGGACACCCAAGAGAGATCCTTTGTTTGTTGCCTCCCATTCCTACCCCACATTCTACATGAGTCTGGGTGGCATGGAGGGTGACAGGATGGCACTCTTCCAGGGGAAGAGGTGGGCAGGGCTAGGGGCTCGGGAGGACGAAGGTTTCCACCTCAGGCTCACAGGCTCCCTGTCAGGCTGTGGTGGAGGATCCAGCGCAAACCCCCAAACACAGCGACCTCGCACTGCTGGATTGGCCTGTGCTCACAGTGCAGGTTCTCAGGAGGACAGTCTCCCCTGACACTTGATCCTCACTCTCCCATGTCAGCTGTCACTTGACCAAGCCTTCCCTCTCCTTGGGCTGATCAGGAGACACTGTCGAGAGCATCCATGCTCTGTCCCCAGGATACAAGGTCCTAAAGGAGCAGAAGTGACTGTTGCCTTCTGCTCGTGTGTCCTCCTTGAGCACAGCTCTTGTGAGAACACCAAGTAGGGATTTCACAGACAAATCCTCCTTTGAGTTTCTCAAAGAAGGAAACATTAGAATTCATTTGTCACTTTTAAAAATGGGTAAAAGAAACATATTTCTAGTCATGAAAATGGAGAGTCACATTATCCTTAAAGAATGAACAGCTTCTTAGAGAAGAGGAGGCAGAGAGGCAAGTCCCAGCCCCTCATTCTTTTCCTTTTGTTCCCAGCACCAGGGCAGAGTGAAGAGCAGGAGGAACGGTGGGGCCCTGAGAGATAAGGTCTGTCTGTGTCCCTGAGCTCTCCAGGGGAGCCTCCTGTTCCTACCATGGGGCCACAGGCCCATGATCTCAAGGCTGTCAGTTGCTGGGCACAGTGTCTGGGAAAGCAGAGCTCAGGGGAGGCTCACAGGAAGGCAGTGGGACCTGAGACACGTCTCAGAGTCCCGCTCAACCCACCTGTGGGCATGAAGCAGGGATGGGCCTGGGCCATGGGTGCTCCCCAGTAGGCGGCCATGGGAGACATCCAGGAAGGATTCCCGGTGGGTCTGTCCTCTGACTCTGTATAAGAGCCCTGACTCCCTGGGTGCTCGGGTTGCTCTGAGGGAACCACTGACTTCTGTGCTTTACCTGGTGCTTTTGAGCATCATGTGGGATAATAGGAGGGACAGTACTTTCCAGATGAAACCACATACACACGTGACCCTTGTTAATATTACTGTTGACCATTTGACCACATCTGCTGATTTTGGGGCTGCCAGAGCTTAACAGGCCAAGGATCTCCCATAAAGGGAGCCCTGTGTGATCCTCTGCTTCTACTTTCCTCACATATCACCTTCTCTCCTGGTTCCCAGCTCGGAGAATCATCCCAAGAGAGGCTGCAGAGGGAAGGAGGATGCTTTCTTCCATGGAAAGGTGATGGATTTTTCCCCTTGTCCCTAGGGCCCTGTTGAAAGCATGTTCTGTGCATTTCAGGGATTTAGTGCCCCCTGCCAAGGCCATGGGAGAGGTTGCCATGGGAACAGGACCGTGAGGGAAGGGCTTGGGGGAGGCTAGACAGTGGATTGTGAAGTCAGGGGAGGGGGCAGCAGGCTTCGGGGGGCCCCACCCCCATTAGACGTGCAGGCTCCCCTTCCCTTGTCACGGTCCTGGCTGCAGCTTTGTACCTCTTGTCTTCTGCAGCCCCCTGGGACAGCGCGATGTGGATGTAATATTCCATCTCCATCACCCGGCACACACAGCCCCCCTCTGTGAGGTGTGCCACAAAACAACACGAAAAGCCAAACCATCCCTGCCCAGGGAATCCCTCCATGCTGCTGCTCCCTCTGCGACCCCTTTCGCCTCCAGCACCACCTCGCTCTCAGCAAGCCCTGCAGGACTCCTGCCTCCATCCCCTCCGCCTGACCCTTCCGCACCCCAGCCCCTTGCCGTTCCCCATTCCTCACGTCACACTCCACGAGCACATCCTCTTCTCCAACCAAAGGCCACTTTCTCTTTGAAGACCATCCTGTCATTTGGCCCCAGCCTTTCCCGAGACATCGACCCCTTTCCCCATTCTTCCCCGGCCACGCGTCCCACTCTCGCCCGTGCTCGTCACCACGCACCGCCAGCCCCGTCTGCTCCACCACCGCCAGACGGCACTTTAGCCGTGACTCCATCTAACCTGGCTCCTGCCTTTCTGAAGCTTGTTCTGGAGATGTTCTCTCCTGGTAGCGCTTGTGAACTGTTCCCTCGTGTCCCTACAAAGAGAGGCACTGACCCTCCAAAGCTGGCAGTGTCAGCATTCTTCTGGTGGCAGCCTCATGCCCAGGACTTGTTCCCCTCCAACTGGGCACCCTGTGATTTTAAGAAACAGCTTCTTGCCCTCCACTCTTCTGAGGCCTCATTTGCGGGAGACCCTGCAGCCAGCCTTGTAGTGTCTGCTTCCCTCTCCCTGCTCAACTCTGCCCTGCTGGCTCTCTGGGAGAGACTAGTTAGAAAGAGGGGGCAGTTCCTAATGTGGAACGGAAAGGAACACAAAGTGAGGTCTATTCCAAAGCAGCTGAGGCCAGGTGACCGTCTCAATGCTTGATGGACCACGTTGGTAGTAGCTGCCAGTCAGCAGGGCGCCGCAGGTTCCCTCCCTCGCTGCAGCAGCGACGGGAAAGCAGCGGAGCTACACCTGCGCCCACAGCCCCTGTGCCCTGACACCTCAGAGGACGGACAACCTGGAGCAAAGATACCTCCAAGTCTTCTGGTACCTGCTGTCTCTGCATGGCGAGTCCCTGCAGTCTGTTGTCCGTGTCCCAGGCAGCTGTTCCTCCACATTTGTGTTCCTCAGCACAATCTCAAGTTGCTTCACAGCTGAAGGATCCCAGGCACTTAACTGTCCCCAAGGGCTGTGCCTGCCCCAAACCCTGCCCCTGTCTCAGTCCCTAACCCTTACCCAGGTCCGGCCTCAGGCCCCATTTCAATCCTCACTCCCGATCCTACCACCTGGGCTTCTATGCCTGATTTGGATCTGTGGGGTAGTTTGCACAAACCCCAGAATGTGGTGCAGTGTCTGGTGCCATCTGACATTCCCCACCGGCAAGGAAACATGCTCCAGAAAGATGAGGAAATGGTGTGGGGTTTACGCTCCGCGATCCAGAAATTTTAGGAAGACTTTTGTCCTCCAGTTCCCAGCCTCACATCGGAGAGCAAGTCCTCCAATGTCTACATTCCAACTTCTGTCCACTCCTGGAGACGTTTCTCCCAGCACAGAGCTTCAGAATAAAACCCGACTCCACTGTCAACCGAGGCTCATACCACACGGATGGGGCTCATCCAACACCTGCCCTGTCCATGGGTCTCGGTCGCTGCTAAGTCCTTGGAGAGAAACTCCCGAGACGTCTGTGTCCATGTGCCATCATCCCCTCTCCTGGGTTTCTTTCATTCGAGGTCACGGCAGAAAAGACCTAGAATATTCTGTATTCATCCCATCTGGAAGCTTCCGAAAGACACGCTCAGAAATTCCTCCACTTAAGGATTCAAGGAAGGATCAGGAATGAAGCCTGGAGAAAGGCCCAAAAGATCATCTGGGAAGCAGAAATTCTGAAGGTGGGATCTCCAAGTCCCCTAGAAGAAGCTCTAAAGCTTTTCCTGGAGAAAAAGTCAGAACATCAAAATCAGCTCCCAGCCTGCATCATCCCCTCCCTGCCTCATCCCCGGCGGGAAAAGGGGCACAGGGAGACCTAAGACCGTCACCCTCTGGCGCCAACCGTGACCTTCCAGAGAAGATCCGGACAGCTGAGGACGGCACACAGACTGGTCTGCAGCCTCCTCAGGACAGCACAGACGAGACGTTAGAGGAGTCCCCTGGGGGCTCATCTTCCCCAGCCACGCCAGCCAGCGGAGGGACAGCCTCCTGCTCAACTATGCTTGAGAAAGCGAATGCTCCCACTGTGGCAGTGGCTTTGTAAGCCCAGAAGATGGCTCAAGGGGCAAAAGAATTCTCTGGGGGAGGGCAGCTCCCTGTCGTCTCAGGAGACTTCCTCAACTGCCCTCCTTGGGGGGCCTCAGCACCCTCCCAGCTCCCCCTCCAGGGCTCGGGTAGTCCATGGTCCTCCAGCCACCCCTTCCCGTCCTAAGAACACTGGAAGAATTAGGAAACTTTTCCCCTGCATTTGCTGAGGGGAAAATCACTCCCCCAAAACTTTGACATGGTTCTCTCAATAAATGCTCTGCAAGAGTGATGTCTGTTGTGTGTGCTGTGTTGGGGGCACAAGTTTCGAGTCAGCTAGAGCATGTGCTTCGTAGGGACAGGCTGGAGTTAGTTCAGCACTTTCTCATGGCCTATTTTGGCTTCCAAAAGGTGCCCAGTCCCCTGGAACTCTTGTGGAGGAATGGCTGCCATGTGGCCCCCCCGCCAGTTCCCACCTGATGAAGTTGGGTTAGATGGGCTCTGCGCCCCTACACGTAGCTTTGCCTGGTGACATTACGCTGCAGCCCACACCTTCCCCCTGATTGCTGGTTCACAGCCTTTAGAGCAGAAAAGACGACGGGTCTTCCATAGCTGAAGACATGGTTAGATAGGTACACATTACAGAACATAGTGGCCAAATCATTTCTAAGAAACAGTTGTAGTGACCAGAGGATCACATGCGGGGGTGCAGGGTAGGGGCGTCACTGCTGCAGTGGGGACTGAGCTGGGTGGGGGAAGGCTGAGGAACAGGGCAGACGCTGCCTAAGAACCTGTCCCATGGGGCTGGCTCAGGTGCTGGGGAAGCACACGTGGATCCTTATGGATCCTTATGGTGTGGTGTCCTTCCTACAAGTCACCGTGGGAATTGGTTCCTCCCCTGCACATTTCACAGGTTGCCAGGATTGATGACATTTGCAGATCAAAAGGATCACCTACTTGTCAGTAGCAGCAATGTCGCCGAGGCAACCCCTGACCTCCCAGGGTAAAATAAAGCTGATATAAGGATAGCATGTCTCACATAAGTGGAAAACTAAGGAGAAAAAACTGATATGGGCAAGAATGTCCTTGCTGGTGGAGCAAAGGTGTTTCTGCCCTTGTCGTGCCCCTGTCCTGCTCCCCCTTCCCAGTCTGATCCAGGCACCACATCCGTGATGCTGATCAGGGCGCTGGACAGCTCACTGATGCCGTTTGGCAGAAATGTACACGGGGCTGTTCTCTGGGCACCGAAGCAACATCTGCAAGGCTGATGTCGGGCTCAGCAGCCGCCCCCTTAGGGAAGGTGACCTCAGTGCCCTCCTTCCATCTATGCTTGGTGACGCCTTGTAAGATCTGCCCTTAGTGTGCACAGGTCACCCATCAGGGTGGAGGGGCCACGTGTGATCTTCACGGGTCTGGGGGAGCCACAGTAGCTATCCCCCAGAACACCTGCCCCTCATGCTCCACAGGTGAGCCCTGGACTGTGCACAGGATTGGGGCTTTCCATTGACAATGACAGAATGCTCTTTTTGGCCATGACTGGCCACCCTTCAAATAGAGGTCTGGAGAGAAGGCAACTCCACTGGGACAGACAGGCCATAGAATCAACAATGGGATGAGTTTCCTGCAGGACACTTGAGTTAGCTTTTCCAGAAAAACAATTGGTAAATGCTGGGTGTTAAAACACAAACAAACAACACTTGTCTACTACAGCCCCCGACTCTGCGTCTACATCTCTGAGCTATGCCATTGACCCTCAGTGTCTGAAGCTCAGGGTTGCTGAAGGAATGCGGAGTCTCGGGGGCCCTGGGAGGGACGAAAGGTGGGATGGGTCCAGGGGAGGAACTGTAGAGGTGGAGAATCAGTGGAGGACCCCGACATCCACGCGGATAGGTCAGCCAATAACCCGGCCTCTCGCTTCCTCCACCTCCCACCTTCGTGTCCTTTACCTGCATTCCAGCTCAGTTGCTGCCACTCTTGACACTGATCATCAGGAGCCCGGCTGACACGTGTGACAGCACAGCTCCACATTCCACCGTGACCTCATCCTCTGCTCTCCCAGCGGGGTCCTCAGTTTCTCATTGTTGCACTTCCTGAACTGTCTCCCAGGCAGAGATCAAATATAGTCCTGAGGGACAGGCCCACCCCTGCCAGCTGTCCTTACTGCCCCGCCCTCTCCTCAGGAGGCACTCCACATCTTTCATTTTTAAAACTTTTGACTACAAACATGTTTAAACATACACAAGAGCAGAGAGAACAGCATAACCCCCACTGCCACCATTCAGCCTTCACAACTACCAGGCACGATGAACCCATCCTTTACACAAGGATGAAAGCGTAAAAGTCCAGCAAACATCTTCCAACTATCCCTTGGAAGACCTGCTACCTGCCCTGTGTCAATGCTCCCATGTTCCTTTGGTACTTGCCACACTCACCCACAGCACACGGATGCAGCCTCGGTGACCGAAACACACTGGGCTTTACTGGCTTTGGCGTCGGCTCTTCTCTGCCTTGTCACGTCTGCTCCCCCCTCCCCGCAAGCAGCGATCTGCACACAGGCACTCAGCATGACGTTGCAGTTTGACTACACAGCAAGTACAACATGAAAGTAATACAGAAGTAGACAACTTTCCATGTTGATAAGTACTTAAGATTGCTATATAAATGTTTCAAACATTTAGAGGAAAATAATTCTGTCACACCTTTAAAATGAGTTACTGTGTTTGCAGTTAAAAACAATAGATCACACGTAGTCGTCTATCTCCTCTCCTTCCCTACACGCTATTAAAACTAAAGGATCATATGAAAAGACACTCACCATCATTGACCATCAGGGAACTATTAGCACAAGTCAAAGCCACTATGAGTCAACAAACTGGCACTGATTGATTAACAATATGGTGCTCAAATGGTGGTGGTGTTCACCAGGGATTCGGGGGGTATATACCCGCATCTGAGGGATGTAGTAAACATTGTGGAGGGAAAGGCATAGCTCTAACCCTTTCTAGGGAGAGGCAAAGATATTAAATGCAACCAAAATGTTTGTACTCTCATATTTTTTGAAATAATAAAAAAAACCACCACTATGAGATGCCACGTCACCCCCACTAGGATGAGTAGAAAGAGAAAGTCAGGTAAGTGCTCAAGAGAGTGTGGAGAAACTGGCAGCTGCACACACTGCTGGTGGGAATGGAAATGGCTGTTTGGGAAAGAGTCTGGCTGTTCCTCACATCATTCAATGGGCTTGGCCTATGACCCAGCAATCCCCCTCCTAGGTACACACCCAAGAGAACTGAAAACATGTGTCCACACAGAAACTCCCACGCAAAGGTTCATGGCAGCATTATTCATAATAGTCAAAAGCTGGAAACACCCACATGTCCAGCAACTGACAAATGGGTGAACATGCACTATGTCCACACAACATAGCACTGTTCAGCCATAATTAGCGATGACCTGTTAACACCTGCCACGCAGGGATGGACCTGAAAACATGACACTAAGCGAGAGAAGCCAGACACAAAGGACCATATGTGCATCCTAGTTATGGAATGTTGAGAACAGGGAATCGACAGGGACAGAGAATGGATTAGTCACTGCTCAGGGCTGGGGGAAGCAGGGGCGGAAGGAGTAGGGCTTTTTTTTTTTTTAATTTGAAGTGATGAAAATGTTATAAAATTGATGCATAAATTTGGTGATAGATGGATAACTCTGTGATATACTAAGAATCACTAAATTACACACACTAATAGGGTAAATTGTATGGTGTATGAACCATATTTCAATAAAACTTAAAAAAGTAAAGCATTTAAAGAGAGTAAGTGCGCAAGGATGACAAGAACGGGAGTGGATACAGCAGAAGAGGGCAGCACATTTTTGGAAGATAGAAATCCAGGCAACTGATTTAGCAAAGCAGAGAAAACACCAGCAAACCAGTTCTCACCACTAAACCCCAGGAGAAAAGTGACATGCTGGCATCAATGAGAATTGGGGTTATATGCTATAAACGTGGTTCTTTAAAATTTTGGTCCTTTTTTGTTTTATATTCTGTATAATTTTTAAAAAATTCATAGGGTGCGCTTCTGCTCTTTTGAAGGACTTTGTAAACTGCTGTTGACATGTCAGCATGCTTCAAATGTGGAACGAGAATCCCAGGTTGATGCCTGGGACAGAACCTGAGACCATTGTTTTAAGCTGGCAGTGCACACTGCTAGGGGCTGGGTGTGGTTCGCAACTGTGGGAATCAAAGCCAAAAATCTCAAGCATTATGTAAAACTGAAGACAATATAGTCAATTGTCCTTTTTTAAAATGTATTTATTTGAAAGTCATTAAATTTGTAGAAAAATGGCATGGATGGTAAACATCAGTACACCTTTATCCAGACTTACCTATTCTTAATATTTTGACTCATTTATGATCTTTCTCCTTTCCTCATCCTCTTTTCTTCTGTCTCTGCCCACAAATACACACACACACACACACACACACACACACACACACGGAAAATATACATACATTCCTGAACATTTATAAATATGTTTCATACATCTTACAGCTTCTCGATTAATATTTCATTGTGTATTTCTCAATAAAAGAATATTCTCCTAAGTAGGTGATTTTCCCCTTCAGTGAATTTAGCACTGGCATAAAACTTTTAACTAATCTTTCATCCATATTCCATTTTTGTCATTAGCCAGCAATATCCTTTCTGGCTTCTAAAAAAATCTCCACTACAGGATCTGGTCTAGAAACACATATTGCATTTAATTGTTATTTGTATTTAGTTTCCATTAATCTGGAGCAGTTTCTCAACCTTTCTCTTTCTTCGGCATGGACATTTTTGAAGAATATATTAAATATGCCACTTTAAAAAATTTCAAAATATTAAGGGGGTAGAAATGTTTTTGGTTACATGGATCACTTTTGTAATGCTTGATTTATGGCTACAAGTATGGCCATCACCCAAATAGAGTTCATTGTACCCATTATGTAGGCTTTCACCCTACTGCTCCTACTCCTGCCTTTCCCACCCCACTTGATTTCCACTGAGTTTGACTTCCCTCTGTGTACATGTGTGCTCATTAGTTAGTTCCAATGTAATAGTGAGTACATGTGTGTTTTGTTTTTCCATTCTTGAGATACTTCACTTAGGAGAATGGTCTCCAGTTCAATCCAAATTGTTGCAAAAGGCATTATTAATTTGTTCTGTTTTATGGCTTCAGTAGTACTCCATGATATACATTTACAACATTTTAGTAATCCACTCTTGAATTGATGGGCATTTGGGTTGATTACACATCTTTACGAATGTGGATTGTGATGCAATAAACATTTGAATGCAGGTGTCTTTTTCTTTTCATAAAAAGTCTTATTCTTCTTTGGGTAGGTACCCAGTAGTGGGACTGCTGGATCACATGGTGGGTCTACTTTTAGTTCTTTGAGGAATCTCAACACTGTTGTCCATAGAGGTTGTACTAATTTGCAGTCCCACCAACAGTGTATAAGAGTTCCTTTCTCTCTGCACACCAACATCTATTGTTTTGAGATTTTTTAATAAAAGCCATTCTAACTGGGGTAAGGTGATATTTCATGTGGTTTTACTTTGCATTTCCCTGAGGGATTACTGATACTGAACATTTTCTCATATGTTTATTGACCATTTGTCTACCCTTTTGGAAAAGCCTCTGTTCACGTCTTTTGCCCACCTTTTAATTCTGTGTTTTTTTCTTGCTGATTCACTTGACTTCTTTGTAGATTCTGGTTGTTAGCCCTTCATCAGGTGTATAGTTTCTGAATATTTTCTCCCATCCTGTAGGTTGTCAATTTATTCTGTTGATTATTTTGTTAGACTGTGCAGAAGCTTTTTAGTTTAATCAAATCCCATTTATTTATTTTTGTTGTTTCTGTGATTGTCATTGGGGTCTTATTCATAAATTCTTTGCCTAGGCCTATATCTGGAAGAGTTTTTCCTACATTTTCCTCTAGGATTCTTAAGGATTCATGCCTTACATTTAGCGCTTTTATCCATCTTAAATTAATTTTTGTGAGTGGTGAGAGATAGGGGTCCTGTTTTATTCTTCTGCATGTGGCTATTGAATTTTCCCAGTAAGATTTATTGAATAAGGCTACTTTTCCCCAGTGTGCACTGTTGTCTGCTTTATCAAAGATCAATTGGCTGTAGGTAGAAGTTTTTATAGCTGTGTTCTCTATTTTTTGTACCACTGGTCTGTGCCTCTATTTTTGTACCAATCCCATGCTGTTTTGGTTACTACTGTCTTGTAGCACAGTTTTAAGTCTGGTAATGTGATGCCTCCAGATTTTTGGTTCTTTTTGGTCAGCATTGATTTCATGATTTGGCCCTTTTATGGTTCTAAACAAAGTGTAGAACTATTTTTTCTAGATCTGAGAAATATGTTATTGGTATTTTGATGGGGATTACATTGAATCTGTCAATCACTTTGGGAAGTATGGACATATTAATATTTTTGATTCTACTGATGCATGAGCAGGTATGTTTCTCCATTTGATGATTGTTATTGTTAAGTGTTGTAAACTATAGCTCTGTGCTCTGGACACAGCCAGGGGTCTGTTAGCTCGTGAAATCTGTAAAATGTACCAAAATAACTTCTTTCCATGACTTTTCTAAGGTCAAATGTTTCTAATTATAAGAGTAGTACATTTACATGGAATCTTTTCCCGGGATTCTCAGTGACATGTGGGAGTTTCAGGGAGTCTCCATGGCCCACTGCTGCAGAAAGAGCAAGTCCTCACTACCCTTCCCTGAGTTCTTGCCTTCTCGGCCTTTAGAATTACTCGGAATCACTTTGATATGCCTCCTGAAAAGGGAAATTCAATTTTATGTTTCACATGATCTTAATGTTTTGTTGGTTTTTTTTAAACTCTTACACTATAAAAGAAAGTGCAAGTAACTGAAGAGATATACTATGTTTCAGAATGGGAATATCAATAATTCAAAGTTGTCAATTCTTTCTCAATGTATTCATTGACACTATTCCATATTTGTAGAATTTTACAAAGGGATTTTAAAAATTCTTCTAGAAGAATGATGAGAGTAAGATGTTGTAGGAATAGATAAGGCTGGAACATACCAATGCAGGGAAAGAAGAGTAATACGAACGACCTTAACAATTACTTACTGGAGGAGATTAATCAAGATGGCGGACGAGAAACCCTGCCAGACAGAGTGTCTCTGCAGAAAAGACAGATTCCAGCAGAAGTTAGAAGAAAGAAGCAAGAAGACGAGCATACATCAGATGAGGGTTGGAAGGAGGGGTACCTGAGACCACGGGAGACTACACGGGAGGAGTTTGCGGAGGAGAACTGGAAGCAGAGACCTCCAGAGCAGCCTGGAGACCAGCGGGAAGGGTAGGTGGATCAGTCACCTTTCCCCTCTCTTGCATCTCAGACTGCTGGTGGGCTCCCCAGCAGGTGGAGAGACCTGCGGACACCGGCCCAGAGACAGCCACGGCCAGCGAGCGGTACGCCTGTAGCGTATGGGGCACCAGGCTCCCAACTCCCTCGGGGAATATCCCTGTGCACAGACCCGAGCCGGGAGGCAGGCGCCATATTGCCTCTTTCTCCCCTCCTCCGTCCCTACTCGAGCTGCCCAGAGAGACAATATAGCCACCAGCCAGAGGCACCTCCGGGGAACGGGACCTTCCCTTTTGGGGCCCTACAGCTGACTGAGGGGAACTCAGATGGTGAACTCCCTACCCGCCAGCCCTCCCAGGTGGTTCTGGCCCAGTGATCCCAGGAGAACAGGGCAGACCCTTATGCTAAGAGATATAGACCTAGCTTGGGCTCCCCATGGGTGAATGGGGACTGGCACTCCTCTCCCTAGTGGGGGGGTCAGGGATTGTACTCTGGGGCTCAGAGGTCAGACCTGCGACCAGATCCTGAGCACCCAGGTCTCCAATTGCCTGGGGCACAGAAGGGATATACGTGAACAGCCTACTGAGGTGTGTGTGCCTTCAGGGGCAGAACAGCATCCTAGAGGACAACCCTCCTCCCAAACGGAGGCTGTGTGCCCAGCCCAGGCGGCATTCCAGCACAGGGAAATCCCTGGCCGGCATCACAGCCAGGGGAGGCCCAGTGGCGTGAGATCTGGCCTGCTGGCAGAGGTCCAGGAGTTGCCATGGAGCTGGGGGGAGGAAAGGAGCGAGGCCCGCTCCAGACTGTGGGTCTCAGACAGCCCCACCCCACATGCTCACTTTTTGACTCAGTGGGGCCATTCCATCCCTTCTCTGACAGCTTTTCCCTGAAGCAGAGAACAGAACTTTGTCCCCTGCTAATGGCATTGGTGGTGCCTGAGGGCAGGCTTACCCAACCCAGCTCCATGCAGACTCACTCCCATACCAGCCCTCACTGATAGGAGAAAAGGACACACCTGGAAGTCCCAGGGCCCCACTGACCACCTGAGGCACTAGAGTGCCTCTCTAGAGAAGAAGAACTGGTTACAGGACACAAAAACAACAGCGTAGCCTGTTCCTCCAAGTAAGCACCACCTACTGACAGGGAGGACATTCTACACACCCTTTTCATGGCACCTACTGACTCATCATACAGGGTGAGGACGAATCTCACCCACGAACACCACCTACTGGCTCCGAGACTAAACAAGGCAGGTCAATACCCAAGCAAAAACCTAAAGGAAAGAAGCAACAACTGAACAATATCAGAAGAAATCAGCGAAGGAACTCCTGAAATATGAAGAACCAAGTGGAAACCACACCCCCAAAGAGGAGCACCATCCCTTTAGAAACAGACACCAACCAATATCAGGCAACAAAAATGACAGAAGAGCAATTTCGAATGTCGATCATAAGAAAATTCAACAACCTGCAAGAACAACTGGATAAGCAACACAAAGAAAACACAAAAAGACTCCAGGACCTGGAACAAAAATTCACGAAAGAAACTGATACAATGAAGAAAAGTTTAACTGAACTCCTGGAAATGAAGAATCAATTCAGGGAACTACAAAATACAATGGAAAGCCTCAAGAACAGGGTAGATCAAACAGAAGAAAGAATCTCAGAGATCAAAGATAACACCTTCCAATTAAATAAATCAGTTGCAGAGATAGAGCAGAAAAACAAGAGAAAAGAGCAAAGCCTACAAGAGATGTGGGATTATGTGAAGAAACAGACAAAAGTAATCGAATCCGAATAACACCAGACTTCTCTACTGAGACTCTACAAGCAAGGAGAGACTGGGGCCCCATTCTCACTCTTCTGAAACAGAACAATGCCCAGCCTAGACTCTTATTCCCTGCAAAACTAAGCTTTGTATATGAAGGAGAAATCAAGACATTCTCAGATAAGCATAGACTGATAAAATTCACCAAGACAAGACCAGCCCTTTAAGAAGTACTCAAAACAGTGTTATCCATGGATCAGCACAATAAACACTCACCAACGTAAATCTACTCAAACATAAAGATCAAAGCCCAGAAACCACAATGGCTCAAGGGAGAAAACAAAGCAACTATGTTCAACCCAACATAATGAACAGAAATCTGCCCCACCTATCGGTTATCTCCACAAATGTGAACGGCTTGAACTCCTCACTCAAGAGACATAGGCTGGCTGAACGGATAACAAAACACAAGCCAAGTATCTTCTGCCTTCAGGAAACACATCTAACCTGCAAGTACGCATATAGACTAAAGGTAAAGGGGTGGAGAACAATATTTCAAGCAAACGGAAGCCAAAAGAAAGCTGGCGTGGTGGTGCTGATTACAGATAACTTAGTTTTTGAATCAACAAAAGCAATAAAAAACAAAGAAGGTCACTATATAATGGTGAAGGGTACAGTTCAACAAGAAGACATAACAATTCTAAATATATATGCACCTAAAAATGATTCAAGCCATATATAACAAACCCACAGCCAATATCATACTGAATGGAGAAAAACTGAAAGCATTCCCACTTAGAACTGGAACAAGATAAGGTTGCCCACTATCTCCACTTCTGTTCAACATAGTGCTAGAAGTCCTTGTTACAGCAATCAGACAAGAGAGTGGAATTAAAGGCGTCCAAATGGGAGCAGAAGAGATCAAACTCTCACTCTTCGCTGACGACATGATATTATACCTAGAAAACCCCAAGGATTCAACCAAGAGACTCCTTGATCTGATAAATGAATTTGGTAAAGTCTCAGGATACAAAATCAACACACAGAAATCAGAGGCATTCATATACGCCAACAACAGTAAAAGTGAGAACCAAATCAAAGACTCAATTCCCTTCAAAATAGCAACAAAGCAAATAAAGTACCTTGGAATATATTTAACTCAAGAGGTAAAAGACCTCTACCGTGAGAACTATGAAACATTGAAGAAGGAAATGGCAGAGGACGTAAACAGATGGAAGAATATACCATGCTCATGGGTCGGCAGAATCAGCATTGTTAAAATGTTTATAATGCCCGAGTAGTACTACCCATATACTATCCAAGAGTACTGTAGGTACTCTCACTACCTACAGAGTCAACGCAATCCCTATCAAAATACCATCATCATTTTTCACAGATATAGAAAAAATAATTTTATGCTTCGTATGGAACCAGACAAGACCCCGTAGAGCAAAATCAATCCTAGGCAATACAAACAAAATAGGAGGTATCAATTTACCAGACTTTATACTATACTACAAGCCTATAGTCATTAAAACAGCTTTTTACTGGCACAAGAACAGGGACATTGACCAGTGGAACAGAATAGAGAATCCAGATATAAAACCATCCTCTTATAGCCAACTAATCTTCGACAAAGCAGACAAAAAGATACACTGGGGAAAAGAATCCTTATTCAATAAATGGTGCTGGGAAAACTGGATAGGCACATGTCGAAGACTGAAACAAAACACACACCTTTCATCTCTCACAAAAATCAACTGATGCTGGGTAACAGACTAGATCCTTAGGTCTGAAACTATTAGAATTCTAGAGGAAAATGTGTGAATACTCTTCTAGACATTGGCCTAGGCAAAGAATTTATGAAGAAGACCCCAAAGGCAATCACAACAGCAACAAAAATAAACAAATTGGACCTGATCAAATTAAAAAGCTTCTGCACAGCGAAAGAAACTGTCAAAAGAGCAAACAGACAACCCACAGAATGGGAGAAAATTTTTGCAAGCTACATATCTGATAAAGGACTGATAACTAGAATCTATTTAGAACTCATGAAAATCAGCAAGAAAAAAATCAAACAACCCTATCAAAAAGTGGGCAAAGGACATTAACAGAAACTTCTCAAAAGAAGAAAGAATAATGGCCAACAAACATATGAAAAAATTTTCAACTTCTCTAATCATCAGGGAAATGCAAATCAAACCACAATGACATATCACTTAACTCCAGTGAGAATGGCCTTTATGAAAATGTCCCCAAACAACAAATTCTGGCGTGGATGCGGAGAGAGAGGAACACTCGTATACTGCTGGTGGGACTGCAAACTAGTTCAACTTCTGTGGAAAACAATATGGAAATACCTCAAAGCGATACAAGTAGATCTACCATTTGATCCAGCAATTCCACTACTGGGCATCTGCCCAAAAGATTAAAAGTCACTTTATGAAAAAGACACGTGCAGTCGAATGTTTATAGCAGCACAATTCACAATTGCAAAGCCGTGGAAACAACCCAAGTGCCCATCAATTCATGAGTGGATTAATAAAATGTGGTATATGTTTACCATGGAGTACTATTACTCAGCTTTAAGAAACAATGGTGATATAGCACCTCTTGTATATTCCTGGATAGAGCTGGAACCCATTCTACTAAGTGAAGTATCTCAAGAATGGAAAAACAACCACCACATGTACTCACCAGCAAATTGGTATTAACGGATCAACACCTAAGTGGACATTTAGGAGTAACATTTATCCCGTGTCGGGAGGGTGGGAGGGGGGAGGAGGGGATGGGTATATACGACCTCAATGAGTAAGATGTGCAACGTTTGGGGGATGGACACGCTTGAAGCTCTTACTCGAGTGGGGAGGGGGGCATGGGAAATATATGTAACCTTAACACTTGTACCCCCATAATACGCTAAAGTAAAACATAATATATATATATATATATATATATATATAAAAGAAAACAACGACTTATTGGTTTGCATTGGAATATTATAGGGCTTAGCAAGTATCGTGCCAGAGAGAGAAGTCTAACAATAGATCCACGACTATAAGGATACTTGACATGTGACAAAGGTAAAATTTCATATCAATGGGGAAAGAATGAATGAATCTGTCCATTCTCAAGTAAAATGGCTCTTTCTAGACATGATCCCAAAACCATGTACCAAATCCTTATAGAAGTAAAGATTGAGCAATTTGATCATGTTTAAATTAAAAAATTCTGTACTGAAAATTAGAGCATTACATTTATGATATTCATAAAACAAAGAATTAATGTTATTAATAAGTTAAGGGCACTTCCAAAAGACAAACATCTTAGAAATACTTATATATTTATATAAAAATATTTTCAGCACATTTATATATATGTATATTTAAACTTACTAGTGATTAACTTCAAATTAATGGAGCACTGAGTTAAAAAATCTGGTCTATCATATTGGCACATATATAAGTAATTAATAGTATGGAACTGTGAATTTTTTCAACCTTTTCTGAGTGGCAATTTGGCAATATGTTTTCATGTGTCTTGGAAAAGGTATACTGTTTGACCCAGGAACCTCACTCATAGGGACTTACCTTCAGCAATTAGAAGAATGTGCACAGATCAATGTACAAAGATACTTATTGCTGCATTTCATACAGCCTACATTATTTAAACAAACACAGGTTTACTGATAGGGGATTTTTAAAATCCATTTTGTTACATCCATTCAAAGGAATATGATTCATAGAAAAAGACGAGGAAGATCTACATTTAGTGCCATGAAAAGATGTCTACTTATATTATTCAGTGAAAAAAATAGGTCACAGAACTTTAGGTATAGCATAAATCTGTTTTTTTAAACATTATTATGAAGGAAAACATTTTAAGAATTATATACTAAATATCCATAATAAACAAAAATAGTCTCTAAATAGTAAATTTATAAGCAATTTTCCTTTTATTCTTTTTGTATCTTCTAATATTTTAATAAACATGCATATTTATTGCATTATGGAAAAAAACCTGTTTAAAGCTCTAGATTAAATAAATGAAGTGTCTTCCTCCTAAACAGCAATGCAGAGGGAGAGGGCTGGCTTCAGGTTTCAGACAGTGGTATTAATAGCAAAGATCTCCATTCACCCAAGGAGACTTTTCCATATATACCAAACCTCTTTCTCTAACTATCTTTATTACATATTTTTTGTTGTTGTTGATCCAATATGAAAATACACTACATCATCACTACTTTTTTTTAAAGCAGTGACTATTCCATCAATATTGGGTATTTAAATCTATTTTCTTTTCTTTTCTTTTTATTTTTTTTGTTTATTTCTTGAAATTGGCATCCAGGAATTTCCTTAACCTATATCAGCTGCTCTGGAGGAAGCTATAAATTTATAAAAGACACAAAAACTTCTTAATTCGTATTTTCAGTTCATTTAAATACTTTTTTCTTTTTTTTTTTTCACATCACACTGATACTCCTTTGCTTTTTTAACTCTTCATTTTCCATTCCCCCTCTGCACATTATAGATACCCTTTCTCCTTGAAATCACGTATTACTCCTGGGAGGCAACAGTTACAGATGTATTTTGCCTAGGTTCAAATCCCAGCTCTGACCTTCGTTAGCTATGTGACCTTGGGCAAGCGACTCAACCTCTCTGAGCTTCAGTTTTCTAATCTATCATTTGTAAATCTGTGTCTCTTTCATGAGATTATGAGAACTAAATGAGCTAACAGACACCAGTCACTTAGAACAGTGCCTGGCACATGGTAATCATGACATAAGTGATGTCTGTTTTGCTTTTTATGTACTTTCCTTCCTCAGCCAATCTGTCACCCCATTTCATCACACCCACACTCCACTTGCACTAATTACAATACCTCTCAGAAACAGTAAGCAGAGCTGTGACATTTGTGAAGACCAGTGGGAGGTTGTTTCACTTGGGGGGCCTCATCCCCATAAGCACCCTCTGGAGGGCGCCCTGCACATCAGGGTTCCTAAGGCTGTAGATGAGTGGGTTGAGCATGGGGCTGATGACAGTGTTGAGGACGCCAATCCCCTTGTCCTTATCTGAAGACTCCACTGAACCCAGCCTCATGTAGCTGAAGACGCCTGTCCCATAGAAGATGCCCACCACGGTGAGGTGGGAGCCACATGTGGAGAAGGCTTTCTTCCGGCCCTCCGCAGAGCGGATTCGCAGGACCGCAGCTGCCACGTGGGCATAGGACACAGTGATGAGGACCAAGGGGGCCACACCCATGAAGGCTGCTGCTACAAAGAGCAACTGCTCATTGAGTTGGGTGCTTGAGCAGGAGAGCTGGAAGAGCTGTGGGAGGTCACAGTAGAAGTGATTGATCACATTGGGGCCACAGAATTGAAGAGTAGACAAGGCAACAGTTTGGGTCAGTGCATTGGTGAAGGAACAGGCACATGACATGGCCACCAGGGCTTGCTGCATTCCCCAGCCCATGCGGGTGCTGTAGGTGAGGGGCTGGCAGATGGCTAAGTAGCGGTCGTAGGCCATGACAGTCAGCAAGAAGCAGTCTGCCCCAGCCAGGAGGTGGAAGAAGAAGAGCTGGGACAGGCAGGCCCTATAGGGAATGCTTCTGTCGTGGGATATAAAATGCCTCAACATGGCAGGGACAGTGACGCTGATGCACCCGACATCCAGCAGGGACAGGTTTCCTAAGAAGAAGTACATAGGGGTGTGGAGTTTGGGTTCAATAAGGATGGCAGCCAGGATGCTGAAATTGCCCCCAATGGTAGCTACATAAGCAAGAAGGAAGACGACAAAGAGGAAGGGCTGTAGTGCTGGAGTGTCTGTTATGCCCAGCAGAACAAACTTAGTAATGACGGAATCATTTCCCGAGGCTCCCAGATCCATGGCTGTCTTCCCCCTGCAGCAGAATGGGCAATGTCAGACAGGGCCGATGGCAGTGAAAGGAGAATGAGATTGTGATGGCAATCATCAATGATGTCTTGATAGCAATGTCCAGGAAAGGCCCAGGATGGAAGGACACATAAAATTTAAGGGGAAGAAAGTTGAAGATTTAGACACACTAGAAATGCCTTGATAAATCTGACTCCTAATGGGTAGGAACAGCAGCATTGGGTAGACTCGAACAGAAACAGATGAATTGTCAAAAAAAAGGGGGAAGTGTAGGGGAAGAGCAAATGTTAACATTTGAAGGTTAAAGGGAAAGATTATTTTCTTGAGGCCAAAGTTCCAGGGAGAAAACTGCAAGTCTGCAGAGGTGGCGTGGCCATAGTTTAGGGACACAAGATCCCAGAGGATGAGAGGAAAGCTTCAGGGGAAGGGGAGAGGCATGCTTCTCTCAACCTGTGTCCCTGCAGCTTCTGCATACGCGTGTCGTCACAAGTGACAGCCGTGGTGAGATGCCTGCCGTGGCCCAGACCATGAAAAGATTAACTCGTGAAGTCATGAGACTTGGTCTGGACATATCAGAAAAAAGCAAATGAAATGAAAACCAGTGACACTAAATGAGGAGACATCACTGAGGACATTTCCAGCTCCATCACTGGTGACCACCAGGTTTTCAGACTTTCTAAATAATAAGATTATATTGCATTTCTCCATACAGAGTTGGGAAATTTGGACTCTAAAGAACCAGGTTTTTACTGAATAAGAAGAATGTAAAAAGAGATTTTGAACAGGGTGAGAGTTTCTAGTTACGCTCCCAGGTAGGGTCAGTGGACGCCCATAGACCTGCCTCACTGGGTGCCCAGCTGAACCCTCTCACACAGGTAGAGTCTTAGGTAAGCAGGTATCCAGACCCTTAATTCCCCTCTGCCTGCAATTCCACCATCAACGAGCTATCTACTCTTCCGTCTCCTGGCTCTAATTACACATCATCCAACACACACACAGTGTCATGGGCCTGATGACTGGATAAGGCCAACATCTGTTACATGTGCCAGGAACCACCCACATACTTGCTCCCTTAGATAATGCTTTCCTCTCCCCAGCTCCGAAGTGGTCACATTAATAAAATACACAGTGATCCACCTCCACCTCTGACTGAGGGATAGATACTACACCACATGGAGCCTAACTCATACAGGAAAAGACTAGAGATCCTCAAGGGGCAGAAGACAGGAGTGCAGGAAGACATATCCTGATGACTAATATGACTAAATGTCCTCAGGTCCACAACAGGTCAACCACCATCCAATGGTGTGGCCTTTTCTGCATGGACATGTTCTTACTATAACCTCAAACTCAGTCTCCAAATCTGAGCTGCCCTTCTTCAATCTCCATATGCTTTTGTTTCACTATTTTAGCAACAGCCTTGCCACCTTCCCGATTGCTATGGCTCAACACCTTAGTCATCACTGACGCCTCCCGCTCTCTAACCCCTCACATCCAAGCACCCAAGTCCCACTGGACCTTTTTTGGGAAGGGAGAAGCCATTCCAGGGCCCAGGGGGAGAACTTCACTTGCATGGAAAGCTAGTTGTTAGAGTGTAGGGAGAGCTGTTGGGATGGTACTCACCTGGCTAAAGGGACAGGCACTCCTTGGGCAAAGAGGAGGGACAGTCACACTGGCCTAGTGGCCCCCACACAGGGGTAGCTTATAAAGGACAGATAGACAAAGAGGCAAACAACTCAGCTGACATCATTTTCACCTTGGGACTTTTCTCCTCCCCATTGTTACCCCTGGAGGCCCCAGAAATTAGCACCTTCCAGGGGGATTCAGAGCCAGGTAAACACCTGCCTTTGTCAAAGACATAATGATCTCTAGTTCCTTTAAAACGTCTTGGACTTTCTCAAAATGTTTCCAAGTATGACCTTAATGACATGGGGTTTTCCAGAGGTTGGGAACCATTTGTATGTGAAAAGATTCATTCATTTATTTAGCAAAAATATCTCTGAGAACATATTATGAACCAGCACTCTTCTTTATTTTGTTTTTTTATTTCAGCATACTATGGGGGTACAGATTTTTTTTTTCTGTGCTCACTTCTCTTTATTTTTTTTTTTATTTATTTTTTATTTCGGCATATGATGGGGATACAGATTTTAAGGTTTCAATAAATGCCCTTTCCCCCCTCCCCCCACAAGTCTGAGTTTCCAGCATGACCATCCCCCAGATGGTGCATATCTCACTCATTATGTATGTATATACCCGCCCCCCTCCCCCCTGCCCAATACCCTATTACTGTAGTACCTATGTGTCCACTTAGGTGCTGCTCAGTTAATACCAGTTTGCTGGTGAGTATATGTGGTGCTTGTTTTTCCATTCTTGGGATACTTCACTTAGTAGTATGGGTTCCAGCTCTAACCAGGAAAATATAAGATGTGCTATATCA